>OV702300.1:36489351-36774436 GCA_916181665.1 Avena sativa | reverse complement strand
GTTCATTTTAAATCGCCCTGGACCCCGAAAACAGTGGGCAATAACTCATGAAAACAGCCATAAAACGTGAAAACGATGAGTTTTCGGTCATAACTCTGAAACATGTATCAGTTCTTAGGTAGGTGTATATCGCCCCGAAACCCCAAAATTGTGGGCTATATCTCTTGAAAATGTCCAAAAAATGCAAAACTACAAATTATTCGTGATATCTTTTTAACATGTATTAGGTCTTATGGGCCATGGAAATCGCCCTCGAACCCCAAAACTTTGGGTAATTGCTCATGAAAACGACAATACAACGAGAAAACGATGAGTGGTTGGTGGTAACTCTCATACATGCACTAGGTCTTACATTCGTTGAAAATCGAACTAGAACCCCAAAACTATGGACAATAGGTCATGAAAATGGCCAGAAAATGTGAACACGACAAGTTTTTGGTGATAACTCTCAAACATGTATTGGGTCTTATGGGCCATGCAAATCTCCATGGAACCCTAGTTCATGAAAACGGCCATAAAATGCGAAAACGAAGAGCTTTTGGTCATATCTCTCAAACATGAATCAGGTCTTATAGGCCATGCATTTTGTCCTGGAACCCAAAAACTTTGGCCAATAAGACAGGAAAACGGCCATAAAACACGAAAACAACGAGTTTTTGGTCATAAATCTCAAACATGTATCAGGTCTTACGGTCATTATAAATCGCGTGAGAACCCCAAAACTGTGGGCAATAACTCATGAAAACGTCCATAAAACGCGAAAACGACGGGTTTTTGGTCATAACTCTCAAACATGTATCAGCTCTTAGGTCAGTGTAACTCGTCCTGGAACCCCAAAAACAGTGGGCAATAGCTCATGGAAACATCCATAAATCGATAAAATGACGAGATATTTCTGATATCTCTTAAACATGTATCAGGTCTTTTGTGCCACGTAAATCCTGCCAGAATCCCAAAACCGTGGGTCATGAAAACGGTCATAAAACAGGAAAATGACGAGTGCTTTGTGGTAACTCTCATACATGTACCGGGTCTTATAGTCGTTGCACAATAAGTCATGAAGACGGCCATAAAACGTGAAAACGATCAGTTTTTGGTGACAACTCTCAAACATGTATCGGGTCTTACGTGCCATGCAAATCTCCATTGAACCCCAAAACTGTCGGGAATAGCTCATGAAAACGCCCACCAAACGCGAAAATGATGAGTTTTTGGTCAAAAATCTCAAACATGTATCGGGTCTTACGTGCCATGCAAATCGCTCTGGACCCCAAACTGTGGCAAATAACTCATAAAAATAGCCATAAAACGTGAAAACAATGTGTTTTTGGTCATAACTCTAAAACATGTATCCGGTCTTTGGTGGATGTAGATCGCCCTAGAACCCCAACACAGTGGGCATAGCTCATGCAAACGGACATAAACCGCGAAAATCACAAGTTTTTTGTGGTATCTCTTAAATATGTATCATGTCTTACGGGCCATGGAAATCGCCCTGGAACCCCCAAAGCTATGGTTAAAAGCTCATGACACCAGCCATAAAACATAAAAACGACGACTGGTTGGTGATAACTCTCATACATATACTAGGTCTTAAAGTCACCATAAATCGCCCTAGAACCCCAAAATTATGGACAATAGGTCATGAAAATGATATGTCTTTGGTGATAACTCTCAAACATGTATTGGGTCTTACGGGCCATGCAAATGTCCATGGAACCCTAAAATTGTGGGGAATGGCTCATGAAAACGCCTAAAAACGCGAACACGACGAGTTTTTGGTCATATCTCTCAAACATGTATCGGTCCTTATGGTCCATGCAAATTGCCTTGGAACCCCAAAACCATGGCCAATAACTCATGAAAACGGCCATAAAACACGAAAACGATGAGTTTTTGATCATAACTCTCAAACATGTATGAGGTCTTTCTGTCGTTAGAAATCGCCCTCGAATCCCAAAATTGTGGGCAATAACTCATGAAAACGGCCAGAAAATCGAAAAGGACGAGTATTTGGTCATAACTCTAAAACATGTATGGGGTCTTAGGTTGGTGTAAATCGCCCTAGAACCCCAAAAAGTGGACAATAACTCGTGAAAAGAGCCATAAAACGCGAAAATGACGAGTTTTTTTGCGATATCTCTTAAATATGTATCGGCTCTTCCGGGCCATGGAAATCGCCCTGGAACCCCAAAACTTTGCATAATAGCTGATGAAAATGGCCATAAAACGTGAAAACGACGACTTCTTCGTTATAACTCTCAAAACTGCATCGGATCTTAAAATCGTCGTAAATCACCCTAGAACCCCAAAACTATGGACAATAGCTCTTGAAAATGGCCATAAAACATGAAAACGAATAGTTTTTGGTGTTAACCCTCAAACTTGTATCGGGTCTTACGCGCCATGCAAATCTCTATGGAACCCCAAATCTATGGGGAATAGCTCATGAAAACGTCCATTAAATGTGAAAATGACGAGTTTTTGGTCATATCTCACAAACATGAATCAGGTCTTACGGGCCATGCAAATCGCCCTAGAAGTCCAAAACTATGGCCAATAACTAATGAAAACGGCCATAAAACATGAAAACCACGAGTTTTTGGTCAGAAGTCACAAACATTTTCCAGGTC
Organism: Avena sativa; assembly: GCA_916181665.1. Lineage (NCBI taxonomy): Eukaryota > Viridiplantae > Streptophyta > Magnoliopsida > Poales > Poaceae > Avena > Avena sativa. The sequence goes on along the minus strand of OV702300.1, from coordinate 36,771,803 downwards.
TTACGTTCATTTTAAATCGCCCTGGACCACCAAAACAGTGGGCAATAACTCATGAAAACAGCCATAAAACATGAAAACGATGAGTTTTTGGTCATAACTCTGAAACATGTATCGGTTCTTAGGTAGGTGTATATCGCCCTGAACCCCAAAATTGTGGGCCATATGTCATGAAAACGTCCATAAAATGCAAAACTACAAATTATTCGTGATATCTTTTAAACATGTATTAGGTCTTATGAGCCATGGAAATCGCCTTCGAACACCAAAACTGTTGGTAATTGCTCATGAAAACGACAATACAACGAGAAAACAATGAGTGCTTGGTGGTAACTCACATACATGCACTAGGTCTTACAGTCGTTGTAAATCGAACTAGAACCCCAAAACTATGGACAATAGGTCATGAAAATGGCAATAAAATGTGAAAACGATAAGTTTTTGGTGATAACTCTCAAACATGTACCGGGTCTTATAGGCCATGCAAATCTCCATGGAACCCTAGTTCATGAAAACGGCCATAAAATGCGAAAACGAAGATCTTTTGGTCATATCTCTCAAACATGAATCGGGTCTTACAGGCCATGCATTTTGCCCTGGAACCCAAAAAGATTGGCCAATAAGACAGGAAAACGGCCATAAAACACGAAAACAACGAGTTTTTGGTCATAAATCTAAAACATGTATCAGGTCTTACAGTCATTATAAATCGCCTTAGAACGCCAAAACTGTGGGCAATAACTCATGAAAATGTCCATAAAACGCGAAAACGACGGGTTTTTAGTCCTAACTCTCAAACATGTATCAGCCCTTAGGTCAGTGTAACTCGCCCTAGAACCCCAAAAACAGTGGGCAATAGCTCATGGAAACGTCCATAAATCGAGAAGATGACGAGTTATTTGTGATATCTCTTAAACATGTAGCGGGTCTTTTGTGCCATGTAAATCCCGCCAGAACCCTAAAACCGTGGGTCATGAAAACGGTCATAAAACAGGAAAATGACAAGTGCTTTGTGGTAACTCTCATACATGTACTAGGTCTTAAAGTCACCATAAATCGCCCTAGAACCCCAAAATTATGGACAATAGGTCATGAAAACGGCCATAAAACGTGAAAATGATATGTCTTTGGTGATAACTCTCAAACATGTATTGGGTATTACGGGCCATGCAAATGTCCACGGAACCTTAAAACTGTGGGGAATGGCTCATGAAAACGGCCAAAAAAGCGAAAACGACGATTTTTTGGTCATATCTCTCAAACATGTATCGGTTCTTACGGGCCATGCAAATTGCCTTGGAACCCCAAAACCGTGGCCAATAACTCATGAAAACGGCCATAAAACACGAAAACGATGAGATTTTGGTCATAACTCTCAAACATGTATCAGGTCTTTCGGTCGTTAGAAATCGCCCTGGAATCGCAAAATTGTGGGCAATAACTCATGAAAACGGCCATAAAATGCGAAAAGGACGAGTTTTTGGTCATAACTCTAAAACATGTATCGGGTCTTAGGTTGGTGTAAATCGCCCTAGAACCCCAAAAAGTGGACAATAGCTCATGAAAACAGCCATAAAACGCGAAAATGATGAGTTTTTTTGCGTTATCTCTTAAATATGTATCGGCTCTTACGGTCCATGGAAATCGCACTGGAAACCCAAAACTATGGATAATAGCTCATGAAAATGGCCATAAAACGTGAAAACGACGACTGCTTGGTGATAACTCTCATACATGTATCTGGTTTAAAATCGCCATAAATCGCCCTAGAACCCCAAAATTATGGACAATAAGTCTTGAAAACGGCCATAAAACATGAAAACGAATAGTTTTTGGTGTTAACTCTCAAACTTGTATCGGGTCTTACGGGCCATGCAAATCTCGATGGAACCCCAAAACTATGGGGAATAGCTCATGAAAACGTCCATTAAATGTGAAAACGACGAGTTTTTGGGCATATCTCACAAACATGAATCAGGTCTTACGGGCCATGCAAATCGCCCTAGAAGTCCAAAACTATGGCCAATAACTAATGAAAACGGCCATAAAACATGAAAACGACGAGTTTTTGGTCAGAAGTCACAAATATTTTCCAGGTCTTACGTTCATTTTAAATCGCCCTGGACCACCAAAATAGTGGGCAATAACTCATGAAAACAGCCATAAAACATGAAAACGATGAGTTTTTGGTCATAACTCTAAAACATGTATCGGTTCTTAGGTAGGTGTATATCGCCCTGAACCCCAAAATTGTGGGCTATATCTCATGAAAACGTCCATAAAAGGCAAAACTACAAATTATTCGTGATACCTTTTAAACATGTATTAGGTCTTACGAGCCATGGAAATCGCCCTCGAACACGAAAACTGATGGTAATTCCTCATGAAAACGACAATACAATGAGAAAACAACGAGTGCTTGTTGGTAACTCTCCTACATGCACTAGATCTTACAGTCGTTGTAAATCGAACTAGAACCCCAAAACTATGGACAATAGGTCATGAAAATGGCAATAACATGTGAAAACGATAAGTTTTTGGTGATAACTCTCAAACATGTACCGGGTCTTATAGGCTATGCAAATCTCCATGGAACCCTAGTTCATGAAAACGGCCATAAAATGCGAAAACGAAGAGCTTTTGGTCATATCTCTCAAACATGAATCGGGTCTTACAGGCCATGTATTTTGCCCTGGAACCTAAAAAGTTTGGCCAATAAGACAGGAAAACGACCATAAAACACGAAAACAACGAGTTTTTGGTCATAAATCTAAAACATGTATCAGGTCTTACGGTCATTATAAATCGCCTTAGAACGCCAAAACTGTGGGCAATAACTCATGAAAACATCCATAAAACGCGAAAACGACGGGTTTTTGGTCGTAACTCTCAAACATGTATCAGCTCTTAGGTCAGTGTAACTCGCCCTGGAACCCCAAAAACAATGGGCAATAGCTCATGGAAACGTCCATAAATCGAGAAGATGACGAGTTATTTGTGATATCTCTTAAACATGTAGCGGGTCTTTTGTGCCATGTAAATCCCGCCAGAACACCAAAACCGTGGGTCATGAAAACGGTCATAAAACAGGAAAATGACGAGTGCTTTGTGGTAACTCTCATACATGTACTAGGTCTTAAAGTCACCATAAATCGCCCTAGAACCCCAAAATTATGGACAATAGGTCATGAAAACAGCCATAAAACGTAAAAATGATATGTCTTTGGTGATAACTCTCAAACATGTATTGGGTCTTACGGGCCATGCAAATGTCCATGGAACCTTAAAACTGTGGGGAATGGCTCATGAAAACGGCTAAAAAAAGCGAAAACGACGATATTTGGGTCATATCTCTCAAACATGTATCGGTTCTTACGGGCCATGCAAATTTCCTTAGAACCCCAAAACCGTGGCCAATAACTCATGAAAACGGCCAGAAAACACGAAAACGATGAGATTGTGGTCATAACTCTCAAACATATATCAGGTCTTTCGGAAGTTAGAAATCGCCCTGGAATCACAAAATTTTGGGCAATAACTCATGAAAACGGCCATAAAATCGAAAAGGACGAGTATTTGGTCATAACTCTAAAACATGTATGGGGTCTTAGGTTGGTGTAAATCGCCCTAGAACCCCCAAAGGTGGACAATAGCTCATGAAAACAGCCATAAAACGCGAAAATGATCAGTTTTTTCTTTATCTCTTAAATATGTATCGGCTCTTACAGGCCATGGAAATCGCCCTGGAACCCCAAAACTATGGATATTAGCTCATGAAAATGGCCATAAAACGTGAAAACGACGACTGCTTGGTGATAACTCTCATACATGTATCCGGTCTTAAAATCGCCATAAATCGCCCTAGAACCCCAAAACTATGGACAATAGGTCTTGAAAACGGCCATAAAACATGAAAACGAATAGTTTTGGTGTTAACTCTCAAACTTGTATCAGGTCTTACGGGCCATGCAAATCTCTATCGAACCCCAAAACTATGGGGAATAGCTCATGAAAACGTCCATTAAATGCGAAAATGATGAGTTTTTGGTTATATCTCACAAACATGAATCAGGTCTTACGGGCCATGCAAATCGCCCTATAACTCCAAAACTATGGCCAATAACTAATGAAAACGGCCATAAAACATGAAAACGATGAGTTCTTGGTCGGAAGTCACAAACATTTTCTAGGTCTTACGTTCATTTTAAATCGCCTTGACCCCCAAAACAGTGGGCAATAACTCATGAAAACAGCCATAAAACGTGAAAACGATGAGTTTTTGGTCATAACTCTGAAACATGTATCGGTTCTTAGGTAGGTGTATATCGCCCTGAACCCCAAAATTGTAGGCTATATCTCATAAAAACGTCCATAAAATGGAAAACTACAAATTATTCGTGATATCTTTTAAACATGTATTAGATCTTACGAGCCATGGAAATCGTCCTCGAACCCCAAAACTGTTGGTAATTTCTCATGAAAACGACAATACAATGAGAAAACGACGAGTGGTTGGTGGTAACTCTCATACATGCACTAGGTCTTACAGTCGCTGTAAATCGAACTAGAACCCCAAAACTATGGACAATAGGTCATGAAAATGGCCAGAAAATGTGAACACGACAAGTTTTTGGTGATTACTCTCAAACATGTATTGGGTCTTATGGGCCATGCAAATCTCCATGGAACCCTAGTTCATGAAAACGGCCATAAAATGCAAAAACGAAGAGCTTTTGGTCATATCTCTCAAACATGAATCAGGTCTTATAGGCCATGCATTTTGCCCTGGAACCCAAAAAATTTGGCCAATAAGACAGGAAAACGGCCATAAAACACGAAAACAACGAGTTTTTGGTCATAAATCCCAAACATGTATCAGGTCTTACGGTCATTATAAATCGCATGAGAACCCCAAAACTGTGGGCAATAACTCATGAAAACGTCCATAAAGCACGAAAACGACGGGTTTTTGGTCATAACTCTCAAACATGTATCAGCTCTTAGGTCAGTGTAACTCGTCCTGGAACCCCAAAAACAGTGGGCAATAGCTCATGAAAACGTCCATAAATCGAGAAAATGACGAGTTATTTCTGATATCTCTTAAACATGTATCAGGTCTTTTGTGCCACGTAAATCCTGCCAGAATCCCAAAACCGTGGGTCATGAAAACGGTCATAAAACAGGAAAATGACGAGTGCTTTGTGGTAACTCTCATACATGTACCGGGTCTTACAATCGTTGCACAATAAGTCATGAAAACGGCCATAAAACATGAAAACGATCAGTTTTTGGTGATAACTCTCAAACATGTATCGGGTCTTACGTGCCATGCAAATCTCCATTGAACCCCAAAACTGTGGGAAAATCGCCTTAGAACGCCAAAACTGTGGGCAAATCGCCTTAGAACGCCAAAACTGTGGGCAATAACGCATAAAAACGTCCATAAAACGCGAAAACGACAGATTTTTGGTCATAATTCTCAAACATGTATCAGCTCTTAGGTCAGTGTAACTCGCCCTGGAACCCCCAAAACAGTGGGCAATAGCTCATGGAAACGTCCATAAATCGAGAAAATGACGAGTTATTTGTGATATCTCTTAAACATGTAGCGGGCCTTTTGTGCCATGTAAATCCTGCCAGAACCCCAAAACCGTGGGTCATGAAAACGGTCATAAAACAGGAAAATGACGAGTGCTTTGTGGTAACTCTCATACATGTACTAGGTCTTAAAGTCACCATAAATCGCCCTAGAACCCCAAAATTATGGACAATAGGTCATGAAAACGGCCATAAAACGTGAAAACGATATGTCTTTGGTGATAACTCTCAAACATGTATTGGGTCTTACGGGCCATGCAAATGTCCATGGAATATTAAAACTGTGGGGAATGGCTCATGAAAATGGCTAAAAAGGCGAAAACGATGATTTTTTGGTCATATCTCTCCAACATGTATCGGTTCTTACGGGCCATGCAAATTGCCTTGGAACCCCAAAACCGTGTCCAATAACACATGAAAACGGCCAGAAAAAACGAAAACGATGAGATTTTGGTCATAACTCTCAAACATGTATGAGGTCTTTCAGTCGTTAGAAATCGCCCTAGAATCGCAAAATTGTGGATAATAACTCATGAAAACGGCCATACAATACAAAAAGGACGAGTTTTTGGTCATAACTCTAAAACATGTATCGGGTCTTAGGTTGGTGTAAGTCGCCCTAGAACCCCAACATGTGGACAATAGCTCTTGAAAACAGACATAAAACGCGAAAATGATGAATTTTTCGCGTTATCTCTTAAATATGTAGCGGCTCTTACGGGCCATGGAAATCGCCTTGGAATCCCAAAACTGTGGATAATAGCTCATGAAAATGGACATAAAACGTGAAAACGACGACTGCTTGGTGATAACTCACATACATGTATCCGGTCTTAAAATCGCCGTAAATCGCCCTACAACCCCAAAACTATGGACAATAGGTCTTGAAAACGGCCATAAAACATGAAAACGGATAGTTTTTGGTGTTAACTCTCAAACTTGTATCGGGTCTTACGGGCCATGCAAATCTCTATGGAACCCCAAAACTATGGGGAATAGCTCATGAAAACTTCCATGAAATGCGAAAACGACGAGTTTTTGGTCATATCTCACAAACATGAATCAGGTCTTACGGGCCATGCAAATCGCCCTAGAACTCCAAAACTATGGTCAATAACTCATGAAAACGGCCATAAAACATGAAAATGACGAGTTTTTTTATAAGTCTCAAACATTTTCCACATCTTACGTTCATTTTAAATCATCGTGGACCCCCAAAAAAGTGGGCAATAACTCATGAAAACAGCCATAAAACGTGAAAACGATGAGTTTTTGGTCATAACTCTGAAACATGTATCGGTTCTTAGGTAGGTGGATATCTCCCTGAAACCTTGTGGGCTATATCTCATGAAAACGTCCATAAAATGCAAAACTACAATTTATTTGTGATATCTTTTGAACATGTATTAGGTCTTATGGGCCTTGTAAATCGGCCTCGAACCCCAAAACTGTGGGTAATTGCTCATGAAAACGACTATACAATGAGAAAACAATGAGTGCTTGGTGATAACTCTCATACATGCACTAGGTCTTACAACCGTTGTAAATCGAACTAGAACCCCAAAACTATGGATAATAGGTCATGAAAATGGCCATAAAATGTGAAAAAGACAAGTTTTTGGTGATAACTCTCAAACATGTATCGGGTCTTATGGGCCATGCAAATCTCCATGGAACCCTAGTTCATGAAAACGGCCATAAAAATGCGAAAACGACGAGCTTTTGGTCATATCTCTCAAACATGAATCGGGTCTTACAGGCCATGCATATTGCCCTAGAACCCAAAAAAATTGGCCAATAAGTCAGGAAAACGGCCATAAAACACGAAAACAACGAGTTTTTGATCATAAATCTCAAACATGTATCATGTCTTACGGTCATTATAAATCGCCTTAGAACCCCAAAACTGTGGGCAATAACTCATGAAAACGTCCATAAAACGCGAAAACGACGGGTTTTTGGTCATAACTCTCAAACATGTATCAGCTCTTAGGTCAGTGTAACTCGCCCTGGAACCCCAAAAACAGTGGGAAATAGCTCATAAAAATGTCCATAAATCGAGAAAATGATGAGTTATTTGTGATATCTCTTAAACATGTATCGGGTCTTTTGTGCCATGTAAATCCCGCCAGAACCCCAAAACTGGGGGCCATGAAAACGGTCATAAAACGTGAAAATGACGAGTGCTTTGTGGTAACTATGGCCAATACTCATAAAAACAGCCATAAAACATGAAAACAATGTGTTTTTGGTCATAACTCTAAAACATTTATCGGGTCTTTGGTGGGTGTAAATCGGCCTAGAACCCCAAAGCATTGGGCATAGCTCATGAAAACAGATATAAAACACGAAAATCACAAGTTTTTTTGTGGTATCTCTTAAATATGTATCAGGTCCTATGGGCCATGGAAATCGCCCTTGAACCCCCAAAACTGTGGTTAAAAGCTCATGACAACAGCCATAAAACATGAAAACGACGACTGCTTGGTGATAACTCTCATACATGTACCAGGTATTAAAGTCACCATAAATCGCCCTAGAACCCCAAAATTATGGACAATAGGTCATGAAAACGGCCATAAAACGTGAAAATGATATGTCTTGGGTGATAACTCTCAAACATTTATTGGGTCTTACGAGCCATGCAAATGCCCGTGGAACCCTAAAACTGTGGGGACACTAGTGGAAACAGCCCTATGTGTCCGGTTGGTAAGGGGCTTTAGTCCCGGTTCCCCAACCGAGACGGGGCAATCAGGCCTAAAGCCACAACTTTTAGTCCCGGTTGCCCCACCAACCGGGACAAAAGGGCGTACACATAGCCGCAGCAGAGGGCGAGGGGGGAGGAGTAACCGTCCCGGTTCGTAACATGAACCGGGACAAATAACCCTCTACCGCGGCATAGATTTGAAACATTTCTCAGTCGCGGCAGATAATTCATTTTGGCAACTTTTGTTGCCGCGACAGCATTTTGGCCACTTTTTGTGCCGCGGCAGAGAATTCATTTATGTTGTTTTATTGTTTATTTAGTGTTTTGCACTCATCAATGAAGGAACCATTATATTACACACGATATTACATTCGATACACGGATCCAAGTGTCGAACATATTACATTCGATACACGGATCGAGTTCATGCACTACATACAAAAAAAGCTCTTTGTACAATCCCTATTGTATATACACACCCGAATAGTATTCCCCTTTTAGGTTTAGGACTTCTACATCCAAGAATCCCGTCCATTCCTCCTGAATTGCTCGTACGCGATCCTTTGGCAGAAGACCGTCCCGTAGACGTTCGATCTGATTTAAAAAAGGAGTCAACCTATATGAATGAAACTAAACATAATTTGATGGTAATTAAAAACAATAGAAATTTTTTACGTACGTTAAGTTGCTCTAAATTTCACCCCTTCTCACAGCACGTCTGATGGATGAACTCGCAAACATAGTATCCACATAAATTTTTCCCTGGTCCCTGCGTTAGGCACTTTACGAGAACATAGTTCAATCAAAATAGTAATCAAGCATGATAATAATGGTATCAAAACTAGAATAAAGAGATGCGCGGATAAAGCTAGTGGTGCTTACATCTAGTGGTTGAAATGTAAGCTCCTCTTTCCAAACACCCCTAGCCTTGTTGGTGAACCGTTTTCAAGCGCTGCCCGGCGAAGAAAACGAATAAAAGAAGTTATTAATTACTTGATATCATAAAATTCACGAACGTTGCCGATATAGTGTCGTAATGATTAGAATTACCACTGGAGAAGCATCTGCATGTCCTTTCACTGCTCAAGGGGTTTATGTTTTGGGTCCATGACTAGTACACACTACTAGGAAAATGGCCTTTAGTGGCGCACCTGGAAACATCATCCGTGGCGCACTAGCAGTGCGCCACGAGCCTTGTGCTACGGCTATCTCTCAGCCATGGCGCACTGCCTAGTGCGCCACGGTTGTGTAGAGACAGGCGTAGCGCACCTGCCAGTGCGCCACAGAAGTTTGGGCTGGTGCGCTACCCCTGGGATCTTCTGTGGTGCACTACCTAGTGCGCCACTAAGCTTCCATAGTGCGCTTTAGGTGTAGTGCGCCACAGAAGGTAGACCATGTGCGCCGCAGATGTATTTTTTGTTTTTTTTTTAATTTCCGAGCCAGATTATATGCAATACAGATTATATACAATATTACAGCAGATATACACACACAGATACAAGATATACAATTGTATATATAAATACTCAATATGAAAAACAAGATTGAAACAAATACATATAGATAAGTCTCATACATGAATACATAGTCTAAGTTACATTGTTTCGATCATGTTACAAAGTAGTAGTTGGTGACATGTGAATACATGTGTCGATCGAACAAGTTAGAGCTCGGAAGCTCGCCTAGACATCTAAACTAGCTAGCTACACACAAACGCGGGATAAATAACCAAAGAAGATAAGCATGATCACCGCCGCGACGAAGGTGTAGGTCTTCATTCGGTTCCTTGTCCTAACTCCCGCTAGATAGCGCGTGTATCTAGCTTCCGCCTCCACCATAGTGTTGTACCCTTTGTAGCTATTGCCGCTGAAATGGTGCACCTGTCTCCGGCAGTCTTCCCAATCATCGTAGACTCCGGGAACCCGTCCCTTGTACACGACACAGTCTTCCCAATCTATAAGTTGACAATAATAATTAACCGATTATTGAAAAAAAACATATATAATTAAAGTCGCATATGAAGATACACTTATAGAAAGTACTCCTAAATCAAAAAGACCAAACTCAGAAAGCATGCCTCATATATAACTAGGTTGTTCGACACAGGAATATGCTACGATGGAACTATTCGCCAAGTAGGATGCACAACACCTGGACCGGTGCATAGCACAAGGCGAACAATCCCATCGCAGCACATTGACATATAGTGTGCCACGACATTTCAATCATCGGCATTATTCTCGAAAAAGACCAAAGTAACTCAAAAAAGCATGCCTCATATATATACATGGGTCGTTGGACACAGGAATATGCTACGATGGAACCGTTCGCCAAGTAGGATGCACAACACCTGGACCTGTGCATAGCACAAGGCGAACAATCCCATCATAGCACATTCACATATATAGTGTGCCACGACATTTCAATCATCGGCACTATTCTCGAAGAAGACCAAAGTAGCTCGAAAAGAATGCCTCATATATAACTAGCTAGGTCGTTGGACACAGGAATATGCTACGATGGAACTATACGCCAAGTAGGATGCACAACACCTGGACTTGTGCATAGCACAAGGCGTACAATCCCATTGTAGCACATTCACATATATAGTGTGCCACGACATTTCAATCATCGTCATTATTCTTGAAAAAGACCAAAGTAGCTCGAAAAGAATGCCTCATATATAACTAGCTAGGTCGTTGGACACAGGAATATGCTATGATGGAACTGTGAGCCAAGTAGGATGCATAAGACCTGGACTTGTGCATATCACAAGGCTCACAATCCCATCATAGCACATTCACATATACATTGTGCCACGACATTTCAATCATCGGCATTATTCTCGAAAAAGACAAAAATAACTCGAAAAGAATGCCTCATATATATACATAGGTCGTTGGACACAGGAATATGCTACGATGGAACGGTGAGCCAAGTAGGATGCACAAGACCTGGACTTGTGCATGTCACAAGGCTCACAGTCCCATCGTAGCACATTCACATATATAGTGTGCCACGACATTTCAATTATCGGCATTATTCTCGAAAAAAGAGTAAGGAAAAAAAGAAGGACCAAATTGAGCAAAGGACCAAAGAGTAAGCAAAAAAACAAAGCATTGATTGATATATAATAATAAGCAAAATAAGTAAGCGATGATTCATAAACCTAATAAGATAAGTACACTTGTCCACACACACAAAGGTCATCTATAGTTTGTAACTACAACTAGGCCAACATCAAGCCTTCTAGCTCGGCTTAGGGAATGGGAGGACGCCCTGTCTCGTCATGAACTTCCTATAGTCACCCTGCATCTCTAGGCGATCTTCTATGTCACGATTATTCGGGATATTTCCTTCGTAGAAGATCCCCCCCGAAGTCATGACATCACGAAAGATGATTGCCCCAAACTGCTGTTGGATGCTATACATCTCTTGTCTAATATCCGAATCATTGATCTTGGCCTTTGCTTCGGCCCACTGTTTGAGATGATCTGGCAGCGTAGACTTTTGCTGGTCAAGTAGGAATGCCCTCATGTGATGGAGTGCATAGTAGGCTTCCTTCTTACTGTTTTCCGGCTGCTTCACGCAGGGGAACTCCGTTACGTGGTTGAAGACGTGCCTGCCAAACTTGACCTTCGTACGCACGAAGGTGGTGCCTTCCGTCGAGGCAAAGCCAGTGAGAGCATCATCCAGAACTTCCTTGATCTTGTCGTAGTTTTTCTTCTTTTCTAGACTCCCCGAGTCGAAATACGTGGCGTGGGAATGCTTCGGCGATAAGGAGATGAGCGTGCAGTGTTCATCTCTGCGCAAAAAATTCAAATGGAATGTGTTGGAAAAAGAATGATGATGATCTAATAAAGCCAATCGACGGTGGCGAGTGAATAACGACTTACTCGGGAAAGTAAGGCACGAGAATGTATTCCTTTGTCTTGTTCGCCACGAGGATTCTTTTTAGGTACGAGGCCACGATACGTCGTTCGGCGGGGGAACCCAAGCAGCCGTCACGCATGTAGTAGGGGTCCACTATAGCGATGCCCGGTGTGTTCTCTCTAATGATCTGCATGGCCAGGCTGAGAGAAAACAGACGAACCATGGTATAGTGCAGCGGGTATAGGTGGAACATATTGAAGATGTCGTCGAACCGCAGGAAGAACAGATCCGCAGGGGCATTGTCGACGAAGCCCAAGCCTGGCGGCACCTTAACCACGAATACCGGGTGCGAGGGATCTTTCTCCGATAGAAGGCGTCTCTCTATCGTCAGCACGCCGTCATGCACACTCTGCAGTTCCGAACTAGCGAGCTTCCACAAATTCTTAGGTAGCATGGGCTCACCCGCCACATGAATCCTCCACATAATTCCCTCGGGTCTTGGTGGCCCGTCCAGAAACCTGATCGGATTTGCAGTTGTTGACGCCACCGGCTGGCTCGAGCTGCTAGATTTTCTTTTCCTGCCCTTTTTTCCTTATGGAGAGTGGGCAGGCACCGCAATCTGAGCACCGGCCGCCCTATGTAGTGTGTCAGGGCTTAGAATAAAGGGCCGGTTGGTTGTATCAGCTGACTCTGTAAAGGCGCAAGCTGGAGGCGTCTCCTGAGAACCAAACAGACGCTTGGTGATAGTGGCTTTCTCTGTGGGGCCACCAGCTAGGTCTTCTTCATTGCCAAACTGAGTGCTGAAGAAGTGATCATTCCAGTCTTCGTCGTCCTCGGCCGGATCCTGCGCCATGTGCATATCATCAACATGATCATCCGACCCACCGCGTGGAGGTGACGGCGAGGGCGGTAAGGGGGCCTTACCACCGCTTGTCGCTGGCATGACAGGCGGTGTTGTTGTCTGTGGCGTGATGGCCTCCGCCGTCCCCAAACGGATCATGCTCTTTGGCCATAGCAAGAATAAGCCGAAGCAACTTCTGAGGACAGACGGCTCTTCTTCATCCGCTCCTGGGGGTTGAATGGGAGGTTCCAGGTCGTCGCAGCCCCTTAGCACCCGACTAATTTTAACCCTGTGCACGCTATCTGGCATCGGCTTTGAGTGGAACGTGCGCTGCAAGGGTTGAACGATGGTACCCTTGGCAACATCCCTTAGCTCGTTGTTCACGTAGCATAAGAGAGTGCAAGGAACATCCGTCTATGGAAAACATGTACGGCGTCGTCAGAGCGAGATTCCATAAGAGTAATAGATGGCATGAAAGGCGGTAATTAAAGCAATTTGTTTACCGTGATGGCGTCGAGATCGGCTAATGTCGACGCACCGCATACAGCGACGGGCGTGCAAGAGACGGAAGGGCTGCTTGATGGCGCGGTGCTGGCCGCCGGTGTATCTCCCTACCGACGGGTGCTTGGAGCTCCGGTGCCGCCGCGACGATGGCAGGGGGGCACCAACATGTACTCCGGCGCCACGGTGATGGCAGGGGGAGTCACCAACACTTGCAGCGCCGCGGTGCCAGCGGGCGAAGTCACGAACATGTAGTTCGCCTGATTCGTCGGCGCCGCGTTGTTCGAGTGGCTACTGACCATGCTTGGAATCGGGCACGGCCCTACTCGACCACCCGCACTCCAGTTCGCTATTGACTCCACCAAGGTAGGCAGGAAGGACGTGAGGGTGATTGCCAGGTTGTCTTGGACGATCTGCGGGATCCACGCCACTTGTGCCTTAAGTTCTTGAACCTCTCGGTTTTCCTCCTCGCTCCTTCCCGACGGCGCCACATGCGTCCTCGGCGGTGGACCAAAATGATCCACCCAATTCTTACCCCCGAGGCCGGCCAGACGGCCAGCCGACGACGGCTTCTTTGTAACCGGCTCTATTTTCTTGGCCCGGTTCATCGCCCTGTTAAAAGGGTTACCCCAGCGGGTGGCCGCCGTCGACCCCTGGGATGAGGAACCCTGGGATCCATGACTAGCAACAATTTCCTCCTCCTACAGAAGAAGTAACAGTGAATCATTTAGATCATCGATTAGATTGCAATCGTGTTGATCCGCGGTAATTAGATTATACTTACCACAATTTCCTCGAATTCCTTCACCGCAGGATACGCGGTGAGTTGTTTGGTTTTTGGGTCCACATGGTAACGGGCCCTGATGTAGTTTCGAACCTGCCCGGGTTCGAATTTAGCAAAGGGGTTTTCTATCCCCTTGGATCTATACTCTTCGTCCTCCTTATTCCATTTGGCCTCCGCGGTTCTGTATCCACCAGATCCGAGATGGTGATGACCTATATTCATCGCCTGCAACACCTTTCCCCGATTACTATTGGCCAGGGCTCTTTCGGATTCACACCTCTCCTTGAACTCCCGGAACTGATCTTCGGTGATCTGCGGGTCAATCTTCTGGATCTCCTCGAGACTTTTTCCTTCTTTATAGATCTTCTTCTTTATCCGGGTTCTCCAGTTGGCCAGGGCGGTGCTCATCTTTGTGAGGGCGGATTTGTTTACTTCATTCCCATGATAATTTGTGTTCTGATACTTAGTGGGGAACTTGTATCTTGCGTGCAGCTTCTCGAAGAGGAGTGTGCGCAAGTGGCCATTATATTTATGCCGGAGATTCTCGGTGTTGATCGAGATGGTTGTCCGGGTGATCGCCGCCACTTTCCCACCGTACCCTTTGATGACAAGGGTGGGCTCCAAAGGAACCCCTGATGGGCTCACTTCGGTAATTTCCTCCCTGACCGTGTCGACCGTGTTCGGGCGCCGGTCCTTCGGCTTCTTCTTCTTCTTAGGAGGGTTGCTACCACTCCCTGTGCCCTCGCCGCCATCAGTGGTTTCATCGTCCGCCGTTCCTTCGGCTTCTTCCTCCATGTCTTCCATCTCATCATCCTCGCTCACCTGGGGATGGTATTCTTCATCGTCTTCTACCGCTGGGCCGCCTCCCAGAATGTCAATTGTTTATTCGGAGGTCTGAGTTCTCCTTCAGCGCTGATGCGCTTAGAACATCCAGCCTCGTTGTTGTCACACATCTTTGCACTAATAAAAAACAAACAATTGGTTAAATGCACGAAAAAATCCGGCATGACCTTTGCTAATTTTCTTAAACTAGGAGTGCCCGATTTCTGCCGAAACGGAAGTTAATCAACATTCCGGCAAAAATCGTGACTCGTTTCATACAAGAACCTGCATACACGACATAATAAAGTGCTTCATACAAGCACAAGCACAAACATTGTAATAGCTATTGATGCTAGTTGAGATCTAATGTTAGGATGCTGGTTAACAAACAACCCAGCACAAACTCTTGCTTGATAATCTCCAATAAGGGTTATTGGTTGCTAAAGCAGCTCCTGTATATCACATCAATCAAGAAATACTTCTGCAAATGCTTGTCATTTGGCAAAGTTTTACAATTAGTCAGCACTAGCACATTCTTGTGTCTGAATTTAACTTCTGTAGGTACTGGTACTAGCACTAGCACTAGCAAAGTTTGTGTCTGAATTTAACTTCTGTAGGTACTGGTACTGGTACTAGCACTAGCACTAGGTACTGGTACTAGCACTAGCACTAGTCAGCACTAGCACTAGCACTAGCAAAGTTTTACAACAGCACTAGTACTAGCACTAGTCAGTACTAGCACTAGACTAGCAAAGTTTTACAACAGCACTAGCACTAGCACTAGTCAGTACTAGCACTAGCACTAGCACTAGGTACTGGTACTAGCACTAGCACTAGTCAGCACTAGCACTAGCAAAAATCTGTGTTGTATAGATGCATCCCAAAGACAACAGAACAATTGGATGTTGGATCTACATGATCGCCTCTCGGACACTGCAGAACATCAACTAACACAGTTCCTATCCTTTCTCGATTCATCACAGTATAACACAAATGTTGAGCCTGATAAGAGAGAAACAAACACATCTATAAACACCTACCATATTTATATGATAGAGGAATGCGTTGGTGCCAAGCTAAATGGTCAAGAACAGGGCCATACCACCCAAACACCGTATATTGTTCTGGCTAGCACTGCGAGGGCGCCTCAATACCAAGGATAACATGACACTAAAGCATGGTGTTCTGATGCTGGCTGTGACATCTGCTCTGCTCTAGAGGCAATACATCTTCCCTACTCTAGATACAATTCATTACATTGGTCTTGACTGCAAGCTAGCGCATGAATTATATCAATACTTGGCTTTGTGGGATACTACAAGACAATAAAACACAGTTGAGGTATTAATCTCCAAATCTACGACACTATGCAAATGGAGGCTTCACTAGTGTGCTTCGTGGCCTGTCTGCGCTCACTCTAGAAGGCCAGGAACAACCGAGTATTGAACAAGTAGATGGATGACTGCTAATTGAATCTTTAAGCACCATCAAATCATTGTTCAGACCTAGCAACCTAGCAACCTAGCAATCTGGCTTGGTTCAGACCTTGGTTCAACCTAGTAATCTAGACTCTTTCAACCTAGCAACCTAGCAAGCTGTGCCCACAGGCAGACCCCCATCGGGGAGAGAGAGGGGGAGAGAGGGAGAGAGGGAGAGACAGGGGAGGGAGAGAGGGAGAGAGGGAGAGACAGGGGAGGGGCTACCTCTGACGGGCGGACAACGACGGGCGGCGGCACGATCCTCCTCCTCCACAAGCGGCGGGCCTCCTCCTCCTCCACGGATCGGCAGCGGCCTCCTCCTCCACAAGCGCGGGCCTCCTCCTCCTCGAGAGCGCAGCGCGGTGGCGGGCCTCCTCCTCCTCCTCGAGAGCGTAGCGCAGCGCGGCGGTGGCGCCGGTGGCGGCGGCGGTGGCGGTGCGGCCTCGAGAGCAGATTGTGAGATGCAGCGGCGCGGTGCGTGTGGTGTCTGTGAGATGGAGCGGCGCAGTTGACTAGCGTCCAACACACAAAGGCGTAGCGCACCCTAGCCAAGTGCGCTACGGATAACCGTAGCGCACTTGGCCAGGGTGCGCTACGCCTATGTGTGTTGGACTACCAGATAAGAGGGCGGCCACCCCTTCTGTTAGCACTAGTACTGTCATAGCCCACTAGTTCTGCCCCTTAGCTCTATTCTAAACTATGAGCACCCAGGTTCGAATCCTGGTGCTCCACTTTTTTATTTTTATTTTAAAAATACTTTTAAATGTTCCAAAAAATGTCCAAAAGTGGTGATTTATGCCATACAAGTTTTGTTTTGTTTTTAAAATACTTTTAAATATTCCAAAAATGCCCAAAAGTAGTGATATATGTCATAAAGTGTTACAAATATGATTCAAAGTATAACTAAATTTCATAATACTTTGTCCATGAATATTACAATCTTTTTCGACCACGCGTTTTACAATATTTTTTGAGCTAGCGTTTTACAATCTTTTTTCCCTTCTTTGTCGCGGTTGAATAATTTAGCCCCGGCACTTTAATGTTTCTTCTTTCAAACGGGCTACCTTTTTTGGGTAGGGTTGTCCTTTTTCTTCTTGTGATGTATGTTGCTGCATCATAGTCGTCGTCATCTTCAATCTTTGGATCACCGTACTGGTCGAAGTCTTGCTCGTTGGCGACTCCATCCATTCCGATGATGTTTCTTTTTCCTCTCCTCATGACAACACGGCTAGGCTTTGTCGGGTCGGTAATGAAAAAACATTGGTCCACTTTGGTAGCCAGTACCCACGGTTCATTTTTCGTGGCCATGTTTGCACCGGCGGCCTTGGATTTGGCTGCTTCGGGTATAACCATGGTTGTGAAATACCGGTCTTCTCTTTCGACGCTCTTTGCCCATCTGACACGGAACATCGGCACCTTTTCTCCACAGTAGTCGAGCTCCCAGATCTCCTCGATTCTTCCGTAGAATCTTTCCTTCACGTTGTCATCGGTGTAGAATTCCGACGTTACGCCTGAGTTCTGATAATCACACTTGTTGTCCTTTTCCTCCGTGTAGAATGTGTAGCCGTTGATATCATACGCCTGATAGGTCACCAGGTTTTGCATCGGTCCCTGCGACAAGGTGAATATGATCTTTTCCGTGTCAGAAGAATGCGAGCTCGGGGGATTATCAAGGAGCATCTGCCTAAACCAACGCGTAAATCTGAGTTGTGCTCTTTGATTATTTCTCCCTGCGTCCTCTGTATGCCCCGGTCACTGTACTTCTTCTCGATTAACCTTTTGTGCTTCTGTACCCAAGGATCGACCAGTTCTAAATGCTATAGCGCGACGAGGTTTGCTCGATCAAAGTCTGCGCGTTGAAAATCGAAGTCTGCATGCAGTATGCGATGACCCTCTCGGTGACCAGATCCGTCGAGCTTGCCAAGGTGTCTGTTGACGGGAAGACCGACAGGGTTCTCGATGTCTAGATAATTCGTGCAGAAAGAGATGCACTCTTCGGCCAGAAAGCCCTTGGCTATGCTTCCATCTGGACGGGACCTGTTGCGAACGTATCCTTTGATGTGTCCGTTCATCCTTTTGAACGCCATCATGCTGCGGAGGAACATCGGCCCGAGTTGTACGATGTCCTCCACGACATGGACCAGCAGATGCACCATAATGTCGAAGAATGCGGGTGGGAAGTAGACCTCAAGCTCACATAGTATCACCATGATCACCTCCTGTAGCCTTCCGAGCTGATTCAAGCCAATCGACTTCCTAGAGATGACGTCGAAAAACTTGCATAGGCCAAATAACGTTTCACAGACGTGCTTGTCCATTATCCCTCTTAGTGCGACCGGAAGTACCTGCATCATTAGCACGGCACAGTCGTGAGACTTCATGCCACTAAACCTCTGCTTCGCCTCGTCTAGGTATCTGCTTATCTTGCCCGCGTAGCCGTAAGGAAATTTGACTCCTAGAAGGCACTTGAAAAACTGTTTGATCTCATCCTGGCTTAGAGTGAAGCAAGAAGGAGGGCAGTAATATTCGTTCTTCTTGAACTTTTTACCCTTCCGATGACCTTGTGTCGTCTCCGACTCATGATCATCGTCATCTTCCTGATCGTCAGGAGTAGTGCGTCCTCCGTGAAGCTCCTTTCGGATACCCAAGCATATCAGGTCGTGCCTTGCTTTCGGACCATCTTTCGTCCTATCTGGCATGTTGATTATGGTGGCGACCAGACTCTCGCACATGTTTTTCGTGATATGCATGATGTCGAGGCTATGAGGCGTGCGGAGAAACTTCCAGTATGGCAACTCCCAGAAAACAGACCTTGTTTTCCATACCTTCATTAGCGGCTTGTCTTGTTGCTACCTCTTTCGCTTCTTTCCAGGCTTAGGACAATCTTTCCAGTTTTTCAGCAACTCTTCCACTTCTTCGCTGCTCCTATGCTCTGGGATTCCTCGGGTCTCTGATTTGCCATCGAACAGGTCTCCACGTTTTCTCCATGGATCATTCTTGCGGAGCCACCTCCGGTGCGCCATGAACACGGTTTTCGATGACCCTGGATCTTTCTCTAGTTGGAGATAGCTTGTGTTATCCCTGCACCTAACGCATGCGCAGAATCCTTGGATAACCTGCCCCGAGATATACCCGCAACCTGGATAGTCTTGCACCGTAGTGACCAACGCGGCTCTCATAGTGAAATAATCTTGTGCGACGGCGTCGTAAGTATTGGCTCCAGATTCCCATAACGTGGCTAGCTCCTCTTTCAACAGCCCGAGATACAGATTGATGTCGGTACCAGGTTGTTTCGGCCCTTGAATTAGCATACTCATTTGTATGTACTTCTTCTTCATGCACAACCATGGAGGTAGGTTGTACATCCATACAAACAGGGGCCAAGTGTTGTGCGTGCTGCTCTGGCTACCGAACGGATTGAGTCCATCGGTGCTCGCACCAAGCCTGATGTTCCTCGAATCTCCACCGAATTCTGGGAATTCGAGGTCCAATGCTTTCCACTGGCTAGCATCTGAAGGGTGCGTCAGCATCTCATCCTTTTTGGGGTCATCATCATCTCCTGGCTTCTTCCTTTCCGCATGCCATCGCATGAGCTTCGCTTCCTTAGGGTCCGCAAAATAGCGCTGCAGACGAGGAGTGATAGGAAAGTACCATACCACTTTTCGAGGTGCTTTCTTCCCTTTCTTGTATCGACTCACGCCGCACACCGGACATGTGGTTTTCTCCGCGTCCTCGCCCCGATAAATGATGCAATCGTTGATGCATACGTGATATCTAACGTGCGGTAGATCGAGAGGACAGACGATTTTCTTGGCATCCTCGATACTAGTTGGACATGTGTTCCCCTCCGGGAGACGATCGTGCCAGAATGCCATCATATCGTCGAAGCTTGCGTCGCTCAATTTGTGCTTTGCCTTCATCTCCATAGCCTTGAGCGTTACATTCAACCGGGTATCATCGGGCCTGCATCCTTCATACAATGGAGTAACCGCGTCTTTCTCAAGTTGCGCAAGCTTGGCTTTCTCTCTAGCGGCAGCCCTGGCGTTACTCGTCTTCTTGAGAAGCAGCTCTTGCACATAAGGGTTCCGCACCCAGCCTGACGTTGTTCCATCGTCGTCTGCTCCTCCGGCATCTAGATCATCATCATCCCGGTCTGCTTCCGCACCTTCACCATCTCCAGGAGACTCTTCATCATCTCGCTCGTTCTCGCCGTGATGATGATCATCGTCATGTTGGCCACCTTCACCGTCTCCATCATCTACGTCATCGCTTATCCAACGAGTGTATCCATCCATGAAACCATGGCGGAGCAGGTGCACCTGCAGATTCCCGGAATCTGGATCGATCACCCAGTTGAGTCTACATCTTCTGCACGGACATCTTATATCTGTCTTGTTATTTCGTATCATGTCGTCCGTCGCACATTTCAAAAATCTAGCCACAATGCCTTCGCTCATTATGCGGACCATTTTTGCCTGCACGGTGTATACGGTACAATTTTGAAGTCTATTAGAACCACATAATGAATGCGTGCATGCAATGGTCGATAGAAAATTTCGGCATGACCTATCCTAAAATTAGGACCTTTGCGAAATGCCAAAGTCTTGCCAAAATGGAAATGAATCAACATTTTGGCAAAACAAATGGCAACTTGTTCACATACAAACACAAGAGAGAGAGACCGATCCATACACACATGAACATATCATTATCCTCTCCATACACACATGCATGAGCATCATCGATACTCGCCATATACACACACATATGACCATCCTCTCCACATACACACATCATGAGCATCGATCATCTACATACATATGATCGAGCACATCATCCATATACACATGAACACATCCTTACATGGACAACTTACCGAGATGAGAGACCGATCGCGAGAAAGATGGAAAGGAGAGGTGCGCGCGTCGACCGGAGAAGGAGATGAGAGACTGGAGACCTCCTCTATTACTTATGTAACATCCAAAGCAAGTTTTACATGCTAAAAATGGTGAATGGGTGGAGAAATTGAGGTGGGAAGGAGAAGATCCCGACTAGATCTAAGGAGGAAGAAGAAGGGGAAAGTGAAGAGTGGGGTGGTGGATGTGTGGTCACACATGTGCACATAAAGTGCTGTCCTAAAAAACGACACATCCGTGGCGCACATGGCCCTAGTGCGCCACAGGGAGTAGAAACAACCGTGGCGCACTAGGCCATGTGCGCCACAGATGTTCCTACTCCCAGTGGCGCACTAGGCCGAGTGCGCCACAGAAGTTTGTGGCCGTTTCACAGCAGAGGAGGGCGTGCGCTTAGGCGTAGCGCACCACCCCCATGTGCGCCACAGATGAAACTAACAACCATGGCGCACATGACTGTAGTGCGCTACAGATGTTTGGCGTGCGGCCAACAGGCCCCTGGCCCACACACATCTGTGGCGCACTACTGTCATGTGCGCCACGGTTGTTCTAGTTACTAGTAGGGCACTGCCCACAGGTGAGCCATGCCTGTTTTAGCCGTGGGGCACTTCAACCATGTGAGCCACGGATGTGCTGATTACCTATAGCCGTTTTCCTAGTAGTGACACGCCCTTTGTCAAGTTGAATGATTAATAGAATATAGTGGAAGCTGCTCATGCATAACTAATCAATTATATACTTAACATCGAGTAAGCGAAATAAAAGTGTATACAAGACAATAACACTCACTCGAAGTTGTAAGGAAATAGTATTTCCTTTCTGGTTTCTTGAAACCTTAACGCGTGTACGATATTATCCTCCGTATCCTGGGGGTTTATTTTGAGATTAGCTTGATGAACCCAATATGGGTCAATGAACCCAATGTCATATATTTGTCCTCTGCTGCATTCGAGAATCTTCATTCTGCATATTATAGTATGATTATATACATGCAATAAACGAGGTGAGATAGCTAGAGACTAAATTAATTACAGAATTAGTACTTATAGACAATAGGCATTGATGATCGATCTGTCCAAGGCGTCTTGATTGAATAATTGAGATAGTTCATCAAATTCAATGGATATCATGTCATCTATTTCTTTCCCATAATGCTTTTTTGTAACCCTCAGCACTATCCAGTTAGCCCCGGCCTTTGTGGCATGCATGTACCAGTTATGCAATCTTCGCATTTTTGTTGGAAGATTATTTACCTCCTCAGGTTTGCCGTACTGGTATTTGTATGCTACTTCACACACGGGGAGGTACTCTAACTGGGATAAGTACTGGGTGAAATAACATGTTGGGCCCACATGTGTGGTTTTGGTAATTAATGACAATCTTTATGGACTAATGTGTGTATTAAGTTATACTTGTAGGATTTGTCCATTGGCATTGCTTGGAGCATGTGTTGGCTTCAAGGTCAATGAAATGCAAAGAAGAGATGTTGGGCAAGCTCAATATGCGAGGTCGATGATGAGGAATTAAGAAAGGCGTACCATCTTGAGAAGGGCAAGATCGTCTACATCGAGCTCAAGAGGAATGCTCAAGGAAAAGGTATAATCTTGATAGGTTTTCCCTTTTGTCGGTCTCACGTTGTGTGTGTGAGACCGGGTTTAGGATAGATAACTGTACTATCAAGAGGGGCTCTCGTATGAGTAATTCGGTCACATCGTTCGGAGAGAGCTCAAACCTTTGCATACTTGCATCATCATATTTGGTTGTTATTTGGTCTTATCCATGTGAGGATATAGAGCTTGTGGTAATCTCCATATCAAGCTCTTGTTCATCAAAATCGGATCTCCCATATGTATCTTGTTGCGAGTTTGATTTATGTGGTTTTTCGGTTTCCCACCAAGTGAGGTATCCCACATTATTGTACTTGATACTTTCTCACTTGGTGATAACCAATATTTCTAGTGCAATTTGGAATCGGGTCAATCGGAGCCCTTCTCGTCCTCTATCCAATGCAATTGGAATCGGGTCAATCGAAGCTTCCAGTCAAAAGTTATTGCCGTTTGAATATTTGCCTGTCAATCTGTTTTCTGGGCTGAGCGGTAGTACCGCCCGGGCGGGCCGGTACTACCGCCCGCCCTGAAAGCGGCCCGTTTTCTTTCTGCCTCGATAGGTACCTAAATCCGGTACTACCGGCCGGCCCAGATATTTTTCCCAGAATCGCCCAGATCCAGATCTAGATTTACAGGCCCGAGCAGCAAAGTCATGCTCCCACGCGCGTTGACCACATGCCTGGCGCCGCGCGCGCCCTGCCCACCGCTCGTTGCGCGCACTGGGGCCGCTGCCGCTGGCCCGCTGTGGCCCCCGCTACTCCTGCGCGTCCTGCCGCTTCGTTGCATGATGCATGCGCGCCGCTGCCGCCCTGCAGTGCCTGTTGACCAGCGCGCCCTAGCCCCATGCTGCTGTTGCCTCGCGTCCCGCGTACGGGCCCAGCTGCTCCCGCTGCCCGCATCTGGCCGCGCGCGCAGCTCGATTGACCAGCTGCATGCGATGCTGCTGCTGCGCGCAAGCCTGCTTGGCCCCACCCGCATGTGCGCGCTCGCTGCATAGCTGCTGCTACTGCGCATGCTCTGCTGCCTCGCGCGGGCCCAGCTGCGCTGCCGTGCGCGCGCCTAGCGCTGGCCCCCGCCTTTCCTCACTCGCTTGCTGCCACTCTGCCCCGATTTGGTTGGTCCGATTTGTCTTGTTTTTCTCGCTGGGTCTGGGGATGGTACGGGCTGAGCGGTACTACCGGTTAAATCCGGTACTACCGTTCCATCCAGAAAAATAGCCCCAACGGCCAGATTTTGCCCGTTTCTTTAAATAGCTTCACCCCTTTGTCTTTTAGGGTCGCTTCTTTCTCCACCTTTTGTCTAAGCTTTTCCCCCACTTGCCTTACTCTTTGAGCTTGATTTCTAGACACCCCTCCATTGATTCTTGCATATATTTGAAGGGTTGTTGGAGGTGATCTAGATCTACGTTTTGACCTAACCGATTCATCTCTCTGTGAGTGTATCTTTGGGGATCTAGATTTTGGGGGATTTTGTGTCTCTCTTTGATTCCTCCTCTCTTGTTCCCCCAATAGCTTTAGTAGCTTTGTTGGAACTTGAGAGTGAGGGATTCGAGCATCTTTGTGGTGTTCTTGCCATTTGCATTTGGTGCATCGGTTTGAGTTCTCCTCGGAGGATTTTGTTTGAGTTACTCATTGGAGCTTGTCCCTCTTGGGTTCTTGGAACCCTAGACGGTTTTGTGGCCTTGGTGGCATTGTGGCCTTTTGTGGCATTTGTTGGGAGCCTCCAATTAAGTTGTGGAGAAGTGCCCCAACCTTGTGAGAGGTTCCGGTTGCCACCAACAAGTGCATCGATAGTGGAAGCGTGGATCGATCCCATTGGGGTGAGATTCACCGGAGAATAAGGGAGGCCTTTTGTGGCGTTGGTGGTTTGATACCACCCCCTCTCCAAATGAGACGTACTCCATGTTGGGAGGAACTCGGTAAAATATCGGTGTCCCCGCGTGCCTCGGTTATCTCTATACCCGAGCTATTTACTTATGCACTTTACATTGTGATAGCCTTCGTGCTTGAAGTAATATATATCTTGCTATCACTTTGTTGCTTGTATTTCTTAGCATAAGTTGTTGGTGCACATAGGTGAACCTTAGTTGTTTAGGTTGTGGTTAACAAATTAAACACTAGTTTTATTCCGCCTTTGTTGAGCCACTCTAGGAAAAGTTTTAATCGCCTATTCACCCCCCCCTCTAGGCGACATCTGTATCCTTTCACTGGGCAATACTCATACCTTGAGGAGCACCAGCTTCTCCGTATTGTGCAACTACCTCTGGATCATACTGCTATTCGACCGAATATTTGCTCTAACCCAAATTGGTATGGGAAATCACCTTGAGAGGGGCGCAAGACTTTTTTGCTTGTTCTCCGAGCTGGGCAATAGATTTCTCGCTTGCATCAGTACTGCTCTTCGAGGCTTGTTGTGCCGCATGTGACTTGAGAATAGAACGCTCATAGTCTGATGACAGCTTTGGCTCGGGTTGATGAAGACTCTTTAGCATTTTGAACACTCTAGCTTTTTCTTCTTTGGTGCTAGGGAACTCTGGCTCTTTCGGCTGCCTTAGCTTAGCGAAAAACGTTGTCGTTTCTGCATCAATGATAGTCGTAGTCTCCTCTTCAGTACAGTCATAAGCTCTCTTAGGAGGAACCTTTGGTACTTTTGGAAGAGCCTCTTGTTTATGTTTCGGCGATCACTTACCACGACGCAGAGTAGCGGTGGTACGCTTACGCTTTTTATCCTGAGGCGCCGGCAATGGCTGCCACGGCGATGGCTGCGCCGGAGATTGGTGAGGCGACAGAGAGGGGTGAGGCGATGGAGCCGGGTGAGGCGACGAAGATGGCTGCCGCGACGGCGATGACCTCGCTCGAGACGGGTGAGGCGGCGGCGAAGATGGCCTTGGCGTGTGATTTCGAAGCACGATACATTCCTTTGGCCATAGAATGGTGACGTTTGTTGCGTCTCCCAGTTTAGTCACATCCCCTTCACCTGCAGGGTAGTCAAGCTTCAAAACTTCAAAGGTGGGCATGATTTCATCCACCCCGACAACAGTGTAGCCCTATGGAACCGGACGACAGTGGTAAGTTGGTGTGGGTCCAATTGGTAAGGCATAGCCGACCGCCACCTTCATTGATATGTTCACAACTTTGACATGTAGCTCGCAGTGTTTCATCTGTGTGATATCATCCACTGGGTATCCAACAGGAGCCATCGTCGGTGCACCATCGTCATTGTCATCACCCGGGACCTCGGTGGAAGCCACACTGCTTTTTCGATTATTTGATAGGCCGGTAGCATCGAATATAGTTTCTACTACCATGTGCTGTTGAGATGGGCTAGTAGTACTTTGCTCTTTAAGTGCGTTAATTTCATCTTGTTGTTGCTTTATTCGTTCTTCAATTATACGCATTCGCTCTTTCTGAATATCTGCTTCAACTTACGCCTTGTCCTTTCTCCTCTAACGGCTTTTATCAGGATATTTCTTCCTCTCTTCGGGAAACCCAGTCCTCCATGGTTTGGAGCCGCTTGTGCCTCGTGTTCGTCCATCATGTTCCTTATTTCCAAGGGCGAGTGTGAGCTCGCCATTCTCTCTATCGGGAATGAAGTCCCCATCTTTAATAGCCTTTACTGCTTTTCTCATCTTCTCGATTGGCACGGGGTCTTCTTTATGTCGTATGTTATATATACACTTCCCTTCCGAGTCCAACTTGCCCCCATGCCCGTAAAACCAATTCCTTGCACGTTCGATCCAATCGTCTGTCTCTGGGATGATCTTTTTAGCACGCAGTTCATGCTCAAGTTTCTCCCACTTAGGAATGCCAGCCCTGTAGCCACCTTGCCCCATAGTATGGTGATACTTCTTGTTAGCAGCATTCAGCTTATTCGTTGCAGACATTTTCTTAGCATTTTCTGATGTCTTGTATTTCACAAACTCAGCCCAGAATGGTTTTATCTTCTCAAACTGAATCTTCTTGAAATCCGAAGTCTTCTCTTTCACGACATAGTCAAGGTGCAATATTTTCTTCCAGTTGGTGAAACACTGGCCCATCTTATTCATAGCCCACTCCCTGACCTTAGCCTACATGGCTCTCCCATGTTCTAAGGCGTCCTCAACTGGATCCTCCGCATTTGGATCCAGATCTATCTTCGGTAGTTTGAAATTAACCATGAGCCTCTTCCATAGTAAATCTTTGGCCTTGTTAGGGACAAATAAACATGTTCCCTCTTTTTTCGCATCAGCAGGCCTATTCCAATTTCGAATGGTGATTAGGATTAAGTCCCTAACGATTACTCCGCATTGTGCCACAAATTTGTTTGCGACAACTTCGGGAGCCGTCGGTTTGCCGTCTTCACCGATATCTTCGATCCTGAACCTCTCATGGTCTTCCAACGTTTTGGTTGGGCATCGTCTGCTCTTTTCAGTAGATTTCTTCGATCCGGAGGGCTAAAAGAAGAAAGATCATCGTTACTATTTCTATATAGATAGCAGATGATTAATTAATGAATTAATTATATTACATGCACCTTGCCGGAGCGGTCGTCTTCTCGATCACACAAGGCATCGCCTTCTCCCTCGCGGAAGGCATCACCTTCAACCTCAAACAAGTCGTCTCTTTCGGCAAAAAGAGGATCACCCTCACCGGAGTTGTTCAGAAACATCGATACATCTAAATTTTCTTCCCCGGGGATCACACCATGGATCAACTCTTCCTTTTCTTCGTCTCTGTCGTGTGGGTCCATATTTTCTGCATAGGTGGAAAAACGGATAAGTCAAAGCGGCTAAGGGAGAATGTTAGGTATGGTGTTGATAGATATAAACACTAATTCGGAGAAACCCTAATATATACATACACAATAATAAAAATGAATTTACAATTTCAGAAACCCTAATTCGGAGAAACCATCGGGATCGGATCCTATCGCGAAGAACCAATACCAGAAAGAAAGGCGGCAATCAATACATGGCATAATACAATGTGCAAACCCTAAAACAGGGGGATCATCGGAATCACCTATGGGGTTCAATTGGTTCTTCTAATTAAACTTGCCATAAAAGTTGGTTAAGAATGTATAATTATAGCTTAGTTAGATAGGTTTCATTTTTCTGAACATTTTGGTATATTATTTGTATTTTTCTAATTTAAAATGAATTAGTTATGAATTTATCGAGTTTTAATTCATTTTAAATCATTTTGGAATATTTAAAATAATTTACAACTTGGGCCCACATGTCAGAAAATAAGAAAAAGAAAATAACAAAAAAACCTAACTAAACTAACCTAGTCGCGCGCCCTGGCCCAGCCCACCTTGCCCTCCTATATACCGCAAGCGCGCAGCAGCAGCCAGGCCACTGCCCTTCCCTGATGTTTTTTTCTCTCCCAGTGACACTGACAGGCGGGGACCACTCGTCATCCCCCACCTCCCATCTCGATTGGGGATGGTTAGCGCAGCCATGCTGCTGCCTGCCGCCTGCCACCTACGGCGCCGACCCGCCGCCAACAGCAACGCCCCCATGACACCATCTCCCACGCCGGACCTCCGCCGCCCGATCCCAGCGACAGCCGATGCCGCGGGGGCTCCAGGGAGCCGCCGCCACCATGACCGAGAGAGGGGGAGAAGGGCCCCGCCGCTGCCAGAGCCGCACGGGCTTCGCCCGGCGAACCTCTCTGGCGGCAGCGGGAGGGGGAAGGGGAGAGGGAGGCGGGGGAGGGGCACGCCGCCGCTCGCGGGAGTGACACGAGGCTCCGCCTAGGGTTTTGAGGGTCGCGAGCGAGTTTAGTTCCGAGGGGCGTACCTTCTGGAGGCGACGACGCGCGGCGGTGGTGGCGCTGCTGGCCGGGGACGACGCGCGGTGGTGGTCAGCAAGGCGGCGGAGCTAGAGTGGAGCTCGGTCAGCAAGGCGGCGGAGCTCGCGCGGCGTCAATGAAGCAGAGAAGTGAGATGGGGAAGAAGAAGAGGAGGCGAGCCAGTTATAACCAAAGGACCTTTTGTCCCGGTTGGTGGCTCCAACCGGGACTAAAGGGTCATACGTCCCGGTTGGAGCCACCAACCGGGACGTATACTCCATCTTTTTTTCATCAGCCCAAGGGGCGCGCGTAGGGGTCTTTAGTCCCGGTTGGTGGCTCCAATCGGGACGTATGACCCTATTTTCAAAAAAAATCAGGAATTTTCTCTCTGTTCCCGCCTTATTTTTTATTTGGGGTTTAAATTTGTAATGTTTTTAAATGATAATTACTTTGGAATTTAGAAAAACTTTAAACATAAAAAGTGTTTGAATTTCAATAACTAATTCAAAACCATTTTCTGTTAACGTAACCATTTAAAACTAAAAATGAATTAACTTATATTTTTTGAATATTAATTTGGAATTTAGAAAAACTTTAAACATAAAAAGTGTTTGGATTTGAATAACTAATTCAAAACCATTTTCTGTTTTTAAAAAATAATTAATGTAACCATTGAAAATATGAACCATTTAAAATTAAAAATGAATTAACTTATATTTTTAGAATATTAATGTGGAATTTAGAAAAACTATAACATAAAAAGTGTTTGGATTTGAATAACTAATTCAAAACCATTTTGTATTTTTAAAAATAATTAATGTAACCATTTAAAATTAAAAATGAATTAACTTATATTTTTTAAATATTAATATGGAATTTAGAAAAACTTTAAACATAAAAGTGTTTGAATTTGAATAAATAATTCAAAACCATTTTCTCTTTTTAAAAATAATTAATGTAACCATTTAAACTTTGAACCATTTAAAATTAAAAATGAATTAACTTATATTTTTTGAATATTAATTTGGAATTTAGAAAAACTTTAAACATAAAAAGTGTTTGGATTTGAGTAACTAATTCAAAACCATTTTATGTAATTAAAAATAATTAATGTAACCATTTAAAATTAAAAATGAATTAGCTTATATTTTTTGAATATTAATTTGGAATTTAGAAAAACTTTAAACATAAAAAGTGTTTGGATTTGAATAACTAATTCAAAACATTTTTTTTAATTTGGATTTGAATTAACTTATATTTTTTATATATTAATGGGTGGGAAAAAAGAACGGGAAATAATGGGCGGGAAGAAAATTTTATTAGGATAGAACTGGAATTAAAGAACATAACGCAACTAACACTAAGTTACATAGAAGAACTAAAAATTAAGATACATGGCCAGATTAAGCCACAATCGGCCGAACTTGTTTTGCAATGTTGGAGTGATTCAGTCATGCTCCTGCCTACACCTATAATACTCGCCACTGTAGTGGTCGTACTCGCCGCGGCCATCGTCGCTGTCGTCGTTGGGGTCGTCGTAGTTGAACCTTGAAGGCTGAGTACGAGTGGGCTGGACTTGAGGGTAGCGCAGAAGGGGGTTAGAGTCGGCGGCCGTGTCATAGGCCATGATGCTTTGGAGAGTCCGGTCGCGCCACCACAGCCGACGGCCGGCCTCGTTGAAGTTTGGAGGAGGTGGGCCATCCTCCTCGTGCGTGGCGAGCGCCCTATCACGCCGATCCATGAAGAAGGCTTCATAAGTCGGGAAATAGTCGGGATGCCATCTGGGATACCTCCGTTGCTCCAGCGTGAGCTCGAAGTAGTAGTGGTTCGTGATGGCCATCTGACGCGCCACACCTAAAAGGACAGGAGGAACCGGCACGCCTCCGGCGCTTAGCATCTAGTCGACGGGGACACAGTAGCCCGGCGGGCAGGGGTAGTTCAAGGCGCAAAGCGCCTCCGCCTCCCTAGGGGTTAGTGCTACGGTGGAAGCCATGGGAAAGAGTGATGAGGTTGCATATATGAGTCTAGAGATGTGCAATGACAATGGAGGCCAACCCTATATATATAGTGAGAAATGGCAGGAAGATAACTGGAGGGAAGAACTAGCGGGAAGAACTGGTGGGAAAAACTGGCGGGAAGAAATGGCGGGGAGAACTGGCGGGAAAAAATGGCGGTAAGAAATATGGCGGGAAGAAATGGCGGGAAAAAATGGCGGGAAGAAAAATGGCGAGAAGAAAAATGGCGGGAAGAAATGGCAGGAAGAAAAATGGCTCATTTAGAACTTCCATTGGATCTCTGAAGAAACCACATATTGCGAGTCTAAAAATGATTTTTTCAAAATATCACGGGCGTTAGATCATTTACCTGTAGTTCAAACCGGACCCACTTCCTACCGATTCGGCAGACATTTGTCCTTTTTACCCGGGATGGACGAAAAGGTTTGAGATGTCCCGGTTGGGAGATAGTCCATGTAAGGTGGTCTGGTATTTTAGAAAAATGGGACGGTAGCATTCTGAAACAGCATTTTGGTGGTTACTTCACAAAACGACCCGTTTTTTGCGCTCGAAAATGGAAAAGGGATTTTCTGTGCGACGAAAAGGAAAACTTCCTCCTACAAAATTTTTCTCCATACCAATGTCCACATTCATGCATAATATGGGCACAACATCACAAACTATGTCGTGATTCAGCACATAACATCGGTCATTTGGACAGAAAGCCATGAAACCTCGAACATCATAGGTCATTTTGTGAAGGTTTTTTCGAGACATGATCAACATACCAAGACTGGTATTTTTTCCTTTCAACTATGTCACATAATATGACACCACACGAAGGATTTTCATTGTTCGGATTTTTTTGAATTTCTTATGCCTGTTTTGAATTTCTTGAATTTCTAACTATGGTCGAACCGGCGTGCATGAAGATAGGGGATGAGCATCGTTAGAAATTGCATTGGATCTCTGAAGAAACCACATATTGTGAGTCTAAAAATGATTTTTTTCAAAAAATCACAGGCGTTAGATCATGCACCTGTAGTACAAACCGTACCCACTTCCTGCTGATTCGGCAGACATTTGTCCTTTTTACCCAGGATGGACCAAAAGGTTTGAGATGTCCCGGTTGGGATATAGTCCATGTAAGGTGGTCTAGTATTTTAGAAAAATGGGACGGTAGCATTCTGAAACAGCATTTAGGTGGTTACTTCACGTTTTTTGCGCTCGGAAAATGGAAAAGGGCTTTTCCGTGCGACGAAAAGGAAAACTTCCTCCTGCAACATTGTTCTCCATACCAATGTCCACATTCATGCATAATATGGGAACAGCATCACAAACTATGTCGTGATTCAGCACATAACATCGGTCACTTGGACCGAAAGCCATGAAACCTCGAACATGATAGGTCATTTTGTGAAGGTTTTTTCGAGACATGATCAATATACCAAGTCTGGTATTTTTTCCTTTCAACTATGTCACATAATATGACACCACGCGAAGGATTTTCATTGTTCGGATTTTTTTTTGAATTTCTTATGCCCGTTTTGAATTTTTTGAATTTCTAACTATGGTCGAACCGGCGTGCATGAAGATAGGGGACGAGCATCATTAGAAATTGTATTGGATCTCTGAAGAAACCACATATTGTGAGTCTAAAAATGATTTTTTCAAAAAATCACGGACGTTAGATCATGTACCTGTAGTACAAACCGGACCCACTTCCTACCGATTCGGCAGACATTTGTCCTTTTTACCCGGGATGGACGAAAAGGTTTGAGAAGTCCCAGTTGGGATATAGTCCATGTAAGGTGGTCTAGTATTTTAGAAAAATGGGACGGTAGCATTCTGAAACAGCATTTAGGTGGTTACTTCACGTTTTTTGCGCTCGGAAAATGGAAAAGGGCTTTTCCGTGCGACGAAAAGGAAAAGTTCCTCCTGCAACATTGTTCTCCATACCAATGTCCACATTCATGCATAATATGGGAACAGAATCACAAACTATGCCGTGATTCAGCACATAACATCGGTCATTTCGACCGAAAGCCATGAAACCTCGAACATGATAGGTCATTTTGTGAAGGTTTTTTCGAGACATGATCAATATACCAAGTCTGGTATTTTTCCTTTCAACTATGTCACATAATATGACACCACGCGAAGGATTTTCATTGTTCGGATTTTTTTGAATTTCATATGCCCGTTTTGAATTTTTTGAAATTCTAACTATGGTCGAACCGGCGTGCATGAAGATAGTGGACGAGCATCGTTAGAAATTGCATTGGATCTCTGAAGAAACCACATATTGCGAGTCTAAAAATGATTTTTTCAAAAAATCACGGGCGTTAGATCATGTACCTGTAGTACAAACCGGACCCACTTCCTGCCGATTCGGCAGACATTTGTCCTTTTTACCCGGGATTGACAAAAAGGTTTGAGATGTCCCGGTTGGGATATAGTCCATTTAAGGTGGTCTAGTATTTTAGAAAAATGGGGTGGTAGCATTCTGAAACAGCATTTTGGTGGTTACTTCACAAAACGACCCGTTTTTTGCGCTCGAAAAATGGAAAAGGGCTTTTCCGTGCGACGAAAAGGAAAACTTCCTCCTACAACATTATTCTCCATACCAATGTCCACATGCATGCATAATATGGGCACTTCATCACAAACTATGCCGTGATTCAGCATATAACATCGGTCATTTGGACCGAAAACCATGAAACCTCGAACATGATAGGTCATTTAGTGAAGGTTTTTTCGAGACATGATCAATATACCAAGTCTAGTATTTTTACTTTCATCTATGTCACGTAATATGACACCACGCGAAGGATTTTCATTGTTCGTATTTTTTTTGAATTTCTTATGCCCGTTTTGAATTTTTTGAATTTCTAACTATGGTCGAACAGGCGTGCATGAAGATAGGGGACGAGCATCGTTAGAAATTGCATTGGATCTCTCAAGAAACCACATATTGCGAGTCTAAAAATGATTTTTTTCATAAAATCAAGGGCATTAGATCATGTACCTGTAGTACAAAGCGGACCCACTTCCTACCGATTCGACAGACATTTGTCCTTTTTACCCGGGATGGACGAAAATGTTTGAGATGTCCCGGTTGGGATATAGTCCATGTAAGGTGGTCTAGTATTTTAGAAAAATGGGACGGTAGCATTCTGAAACAGCATTTAGGTGGTTACTTCACAAAACGACCCGTTTTTTGCGCTCGGAAAATGGAAAAGGGCTTTTCTGTGCGACGAAAAGAAAAACTTCCTCCTGCAACATTGTTCTCCATATCAATGTCCACATTCATGCATAATATGGGCACAGCATCACAAACTATGTCGTGATTCAGCACATAACATTGGTCATTTGGACCGAAAGCCATGAAACCTCGAACATGATAGGTCATTTTGTGAAGGTTTTTTCGAGACATGATCAATATACCAAGTCTGGTATTTTTTACATTCAACTATGTCACATAATATGACACCACGCGAAGGATTTTCATTGTTCGGATTTTTTTGAATTTCTTATGCCCGTTTTGAATTTTTTGAATTTCTAACTATGGTCGAACCGTCGTGCATGAAGATAGGGGACGAGCATCGTTAGAAATTGCATTAGATCTCTAAAGAAACCACATATTGTGAGTCTAAAAATGATTTTTTCAAAAAATCATGGGCGTTAGATCATGTACCTGTAGTACAAACCGGACCCACTTCCTATCGATTTGACAGACATTTGTCCTTTTTACCCAGGATGGACGAAAATGTTTGAGATGTCCCGGTTGGGAGATAGTCCATGTAAGGTGGTCTAGTATTTTTGAAAAATGGGACAGTAGCATTCTGAAACAGCACTGATAGGGGCACAACAACATTGATAGGGTCATCTTTAGTCCCGGTTGGAGGGATTTCGGCAGGCTGGGCTAGGCAACACTAATGATAGGGGTGAGTGTCGACATTATGTCGTGCGGCGTGTACCTTGTCCCGGATGGTGTCACCAACCAGGACTAAAGATGAACCTTTATTTCCGGTTGGAGACACCAACCGGTACAAAACACGAGTCAGCACTAATAATAGGGGTGAGTGTCAACATTATGTCGTATGTGTCGACACTATGCCGAGCGGCTTGTACTATAAATAGGCATCCTTGTGAGTCCAGTCCTCCAGCCAGATTGAGGCATCTCCAATATTGTTTTCGAGAGCAGGGACACCACTACAACCAGTTTCAGGGAGATGCCGCCGAATCCCAGTCCTCCGGCATCTCCAAGAAACTGGTCATAGAGGCACTCCCTAGTATGTGACCACGCGCGTT
This sequence comes from Avena sativa, assembly GCA_916181665.1. Lineage (NCBI taxonomy): Eukaryota > Viridiplantae > Streptophyta > Magnoliopsida > Poales > Poaceae > Avena > Avena sativa. The sequence continues at coordinate 36,736,600 of OV702300.1, read as the reverse complement.
TGGAGATCAGATCTTAGTGGTAAGTATGAATCGGGACAACTTCTTCATAGTTCGGGAAAGTCGTTCTACGAATCGGGACTAAAGGCCCCCTTTAGTCCCGCTCCAGCCACAAAACGGGACTAACACTCAAGACATTTATTAATATTAAAAACCGAGACTACAAAACCGGGACTAAAGGCCCCCCTATATATAGTCCCGGTCAAGCCACAGACCGGGACTAACACTCAATACATTTATTAAACTTGGAAAATTGCAAACATCATAAGATATCCCGGCCAGACATGAACTAGAGTTACACAATATGAGCATGAACTTCTTGGCATATGTCCTTCCTTATGATCGCTTCAGACGTAACCATGGAGCATCTTCTTTACTTAATGGAATGCTTGGGTCAGTTTTCACTGTGAAGGTCGGAATTTCATCAAACTTATTATAATCTTCTGACATGTCTGTCTTGTCCTCGTTTCCCACGATGTTTCTTTTCCCTGAAAGAACTATGTGACGCTTTGGCTCATCATATGATGTATTCGTTTGCATATTCTTTCTTTTTTCGGTCTGGAGGACATGTCCTTCACATAGAAAACCTGAGACACATCATTGGCTAGGAAGAATGCTTCATCTCTATAACCAAGATTGTTGAGATCCACTGTTGTCATTCCGTACAACTGGTCTATCTTTACCCCTTCCCCATTTAGGTTGACCCATTTGCAGCGAAACAAAGGGACCTTAAAAGAGACTCCATAGTCTAGTTCCCATATCTCCTCTATGTAACCATAGTATGTGTCCTTTTGTCCATTCTCGTCTGTTGCATCAAAGAGGACACCACTATTTTGGTTGGTGCTCTTTTTATCTTGGGCGATCATGTAGAATGTATTCCCATTTATTTCGTACCCTTGGAAATTCAATACAGTAGAAGATGGTGACGCGGCCAACAAGTATAGCTGATCTCCAACAGTGGTGTCATTCAAGAGATGTGTCCGCATCCAACCACCGAAAGACTTCATGTGTTCATCTGTAATCCATGATTCAGGCTTCCCTGGGTTTTTGGAGCGTACAATATTCTTGTGTTCCTCGATATACGGAGCTGCCAAGGTGGAATTATGTAGAACTGTATAGTGTGCTTTAGTGAAAGAAACCCCGTCCCTACATATCATTGCTTTCTTTCCCAGCGTGCCTTTTCCACTTAGTCTTCCCTCATGTCGCGAGTCAGAAACACCAATCGGCTTAAGGTCAGGAATAAAGTCAACACAAAACTCAATGACCTCCTCTGTTCCATATCCCTTTGGAGATGCTTCCTTCTGGTCTAGCACGGTTATGAACATATTTCTTTCAGACTCCCATGAACCTCTCAAAGGGGAACATATTATGCAGAAATACAGGACCGAGAATGGCAATCTCTTCCACTAGGTGAACCAGGAGATGAGTCATAATATTGAAGAAGGATGGTGGAACACCAACTCAAAACTAACAATACATTGTACCACATCCTTATGTAACCTTGGCAGAATATCTGGATTGATTACCTTTTGAGATATTGCATTGAGGAATGCACACAGCTTCACAATGGGTACTCGAACATTTTCCGGTAGAAGCCCCCTTAATGCAATCGGAAGCAACTGCGTCATAATCACGTGATAGTCATGAGACTTCAGGTTTTGGAACTTTTTCTCTGCCATATTTATTATCCCCTTTATATTAGATTAGAAGCCAGACGACACCTTGATACTATAAAGGACTTCAAAAAAGATTTCCTTCTCTGCTTTGGTAAGAGCATAGCTGGCACGACTTAAGTGACGCCCTTTATCCGTCTTGTTCTGTGTATGCATGTTCTTTGGGTCTTTCATAATTTTTGGTCCTCCCGTGCTTCTGGTGTATCTTTTTTCTTCTGATACACGCCTAGGAATCCTAGCAGGTTCACGCAAAGATTCTTCGTCACGTGCATCACGTCGATTGAAGAGCGGACACGTAGGACTTTCCAATATGGCAGCTCCCGAAATATAGATTTCTTCTTCCACATGGGTGTGTGTCCTATAGCGACGTCGTTCGGAACTGATTGACCGCCGGGACCCTTTCCAAAGATTACTTCTATGTCCTTGACCATACCAAATACATCATCACCAGCAAGGAGTTCAGGCTTCTTCCGGTGATCTGCCTCACCTTTGAAATGCTTGCCTTTCTTTCTTACGGGATGATTGGTCAGAAGAAATCGTCGATTCGCCAGGTACACAACCTTCTTTCATTTATGCAAATATGTACCTTCAGTCTTATCTAAACAGTGCGTGCATGCCTTATATCCTTTGTTTGTCTGTCCTTAAAGGTTACTAAGAGCAGGCCAATCATTGATGGTTACGAAAAGCAACCCTCGTAGATCAAATGGCTCCTGTTTTTTCTCATCCCACGCATGTACACCTGGTTTGCCCCACGGCTGTAAGAGTTCTTCAACTAATGGCCTAAGGTACAGATCAATGTCGTTGCCCGGTTGCTTCGGGCCTTGGATGAGCACTGGCATCATAATGAACTTACGCTTCATGCACAACCAAGGAGGAAGGTTGTAGATACATAGAGTCACGGGTCAGGTGCTGTGACTGCAGCTCTGCTCCCCAAAAGGATTCATGCCATCCGTACTTAGACCAAACCATAAGTTCCTTGCGTCACCTGCAAAGTCCGGGAAGTCTCTCTCGATTTTTCTCCACTGTGACCCATTCGCAGGGTGTCTCAACTTCCCGTCTTTCTTATGGTCTTCTTTGTTCCATTGCAACAACCTGGCATGCTCTTTGTTTATGAACATGCGTATCAACCTTGGTATTATAGGAGCATACCACATAACCTTAGCAGGAACCCTCTTTCGAAGGGGCTCTCCCTCAACATCACCAGGGCCATCTCGTCTGATCTTATACCGCAATGCATTGCATACCGAGCACTTATCTAAATTCTCATACTCCTTACCGCGGTAGAGGATGCAGTCATTAATGTATGCATGTATCTTTTGCACATCTAATCCTAGAGGACAGAGAGTCTTCTTTGCTTCGTAGGTACTCTCGGGAAGTTCGTTATGTTTTGGAAACTTCGGCTTCATTATTTTCAGCATCTTTTCAAATGAGGAGTCAGTTAGACCACACTCTGCCTTCCATCGCAGCAATTCCAGTGTGGTACCGAGCTTTGTGCTACCATCTTCACAATTTGGGTACAACAATTTCTTGTGATCTTCTAACATGCCCTCTAACTTCAACTTCTCATTTTCTATTTCACAGTCTCGCTTTGCATCAGAAATGACCCTACCAAGTTCATCAGCGGGCTCATCTGATGCCCGTTCTTCACCTCCTTCCTCTTCATTGTCTTCCACTGCAGTATCATTGTATTCAGGAAACATATGATGATAGTTGTTATCATCACCTTCTTCTTCACCGTCTTCCATCATAACCCCTCTTTCCCCGTGCTTGGTCCAGCAATTATAGTTGGGCACGAAACCTTTCATAATTAGGTGGCCGTGAATGATTTTCGAGGAAGCGTACTCCTTGTTGTTCCGACATTGAACACATGGACAACGTATAAACCATTCTCTTTGTTTGCCGTAGCCACATCGATAAATTTATCCACGCCTTTAATGTACCCGGGTACATGCCGGTCACCGTACATCCATTCCCGACCGTTCATCTGCATCATATAAGTAAGTTTATCAAAAACGGGACAATGGCAGAGAAAAGATAAGATTGCTAACCTCGATCGAGGGAAATAAAGAGGAGAAAGCTCGAGTGCGTCTCGTCCATCTTCTATATTTTTGTTCTATGAGAAATTGAACGGGGTCATTCACTCAAACATTTCATCAAACACCTTGAATGCATGCATAGGAAAAAATCTGGCACACCTCTCACACCTTCCACCAAGAAAAAACAGAGGGGAGGCAGAGGGCTGGGGCGTCACATTTATAGAGGGCAGGATCATACGTCCCGGTTTGTAACACAAACTGGGACTAAAGGTGTGTGCCACGCCACGTGGCTGATGCCCAACCTTTAGTCCCGGTTTGTGTGACAAACCAGGACGTATGAACCCTTACCAACAAGGACGCATGCCTCCCGCCACCATGCCCGCTCGAACCGGGATGCGTGTCAGCATTAGTCCCAGTTCGTGGCGTAACCGGGACTAATGCTGTTAGGGGGCACGAACGGATAGCCTGTTTTCTACTAGTGGTAATGGCTTATGAAAACGGCTAAATAACGCGAAAACGACAATTTTTTGGTCATATCTCTCAAACATGTATCGGTTCTTACCAGCCATGCAAATTGCCTTGGAACCCCAAAACAGTGGCCAATAACTCATGAAAACGGCTACAAAACACGAAAACGATGAGATTTTGGTCATAACTCTCAAACATGTATGAGGTCTTTCGGTCGTTAGAAATCGCCCTGGAATCCCAAAATTATGGGCAATAACTCATGAAAACGGCCATAAATGCGAAAAGGACGAGTTTTTGGTCATAACTCTAAAACATGTATTGGGTCTTAGGTTGGTGTAAATCGCCCTAGAACCCCAAAAAGTGGACAATAGCTCATGAAAACAGCCATAAAACGCGAAAATGACGAGTTTTTTTGCGATATCTCTTAAATAAGTATCGGCTCTTACGGGCCATGGAAATTGCCCAGGAACCCCAAAACTGTGGATAATAGCTCATGAAAATGGCCATAAAACGTGAAAACGACGAATGCTTGGTGATAACTCTCATACATGTATCGGGTCTTAAAATCGCCGTAAATCGCCCTAGAACCCCAAAACTATGGACAATAGGTCTTGGAAACGGCCATAAAACGTGAAAACGAATAGTTTTTGGTGATAACTCTCAAACTTGTATCGGGTTTTACGGGCCATGCAAATCTTAATGGAACCCCAAAACTATGGGGAATAGCTCATGAAAACGTCCGTGAAATGCGAAAACGACGAGTTTTTGGTCATATCTCACAAACATGAATCAGGTCTTACGGGCCCTGCAAATCACCCTAGAACTCCAAAACTATGGCCATAAAACATGAAAACGACGAGTTTTTGGTCATAAGTCTCAAATATTTTCCACATCTTACGTTCATTTTAAATCGCCGTGGACCCCCAAAACAGTGGGCAATAACTCATGAAAACAGCCTTAAAACGTGAAAACGATGAGTTTTTGGTCATACCTCTGAAACATGTATCGGTTCTTAGGTAGGTGGATATCTCCCTAAAACCCCAAAATTGTGGGCTATATCTCATGAAAACTTCCATAAAATACAAAACTACAAATTATTCGTGATATCTTTTAAACATGTATTAGGTCTTACAGGCCTTGGAAATCGCCCTCGAACCCCAAAACTATGGGTAATTGCTCACAAAAACGACAATACAATGAGAAAACGACGAGTGCTTGGTGGTAACTCTCATACATGCACTAGGTTTTACAATCGTTGTAAATCGAACTAGAACGCCAAAACTATGGACAATAGGTCATGAAAATGGCCATAAAATGTGAAAACGACAAGTTTTTGGTGATAACTCTCAAACAAGTATCGGGTCTTATGGGCCATGCAAATCTCTATCGAACTCTAGTTCATGAAAACGACCATAAAATGCGAAAACGACGAGCTTTTGGTCATATCTCTCAAACATGAATCTGGTCTTACAGGCCATGCATGTTGCCCTAGAACCCAAAAACTTTTGCCAATAAGTCAGGAAAATGGCCATAAAGCACGAAAACAACGAGTTTTTGTTCCTAAATCTCAAACATGTATCAGGTCTTACGGTCATTATAAATTGCCTTAGAACCCCAAAACTATGGGCAATAGCTCGTTAAAACGTCCAAAAAACGCGAAAACGACGGGTTTTTGGTCATAACTCTCAAACGTGTATCAGCTCTTAGGTCAGTGTAACTCGCCCTGGAACCCCCAAAACAGTGGGCAATAGCGGATGTAAACGTCCATAAATCGAGAAAATGACAAGTTAATTGTGATATCTCTTAAACATGTATCGGGTCTTTTGTGCCATGTAAATCCCGCCAGAACCCCAAAACCATGGGTCATGAAAACGGTCATAAAACATGAACATGACGAGTGCTTGTGGTAACTCTCATACATGTACCGTGTCTTACAGTCGATAAGTCATGAAAACAGCCATAAAACATGAAAACGATCAGTTTTTGGTGATAACTCTTAAACATGTATCGGGTCTTACGTGCCATGCAAATCTCCATTGAACCCCAAAACTGTGGGAAATAGCTCATGAAAATGCCAACCAAACTCGAAAATGACGATTTTTTGGTCCTAAATATCAAACATGTATCGGGTCTTACGTGCCATGCAAATCGCTCTAGACCCCAAACTGTGGCCAATAACTCGTAAAAACGGCCATAAAACGTGAAAACAATGTGTTTGTGGTCATAACTATAAAACATGTATCGGGTCTTTGGTGGGTATAAATCGCCCTAGAACCCCAAAACAGTGGGCATAGCTCATGAAAACGGACATAAAACGCGAAAATCACAAGTTTTTGTGTGGTATCTCTTAAATATGTATCGGGTCTTACGGGCCATGGAAATCGCCCTGGAAACCCCAAAACTGTGGTTAATAGCTCATGACAACGGCCATAAAACATGAAAAAGACGACTGCTTGGTGATAACTCTCATACATGTATGAGGTCTTAAAGTCACCATAAATCGCCCTAGAACCCCAAAATTATGGACAATAGGTCATGAAAACGGCCATAAATCATGAAAACGATATGTCTTTGGTGATAACTCTCAAACATGTATTGGGTCTTACGGGCCATGCAAATGTCCATGGAACCCTAAAACTATGGGGAATGGCTCATGAAAACGGCTAAAAAACGCGAAAACGACGAGTTTTTGGTCATATCTCTCGAACATGTATCGGTTCTTAGGGGCCATGCAAATTGCATTGGAACCCCAAAACCGTGGCCAATAACTCATGAAAATGGCTACAAAACACGAAAACGATGAGTTTTTGGTCATAACTCTCAAGCATGTATGAGGTCTTTCGGTCGTTAGAAATCGCCCTGGAATCCCAAAATTGTGGGCAGTAACTCATGAAAACGGCCATAAAATGCGAAAAGGACGAGTTTTTGCTGTAGGGTTTCGTAGCATGGAAAACAAAAAATTTCTACCGCATACAAACAAACAAGCCAAGATCTATCTACTAGATTGTAGCAACGAGTCGATGGAATAACTCACCCTCGAAGATTCCAAAGTGTTTAACGAGAGCGGATTCTCGTGGGTGATGTAGTCGTACTCTTTCCGATCTCAAGATCGCGTAGACGATCCTTCCGGCGCTGCGTTCCAGCAGCGCTCCCGCAGTCGGTCACACGTTTGGTACTCAACGAAGACCTTCCTCTCCCTTGTTCTAGCAGGCAGCGGAGGTTGTAGCACTCTCCTCGCGATTCCGGCAGCACAACGGCGTGGTACCGGAAGTAGAGGGGAGATCTCGCAGGGCTTCGCCTTAAGCCGGAGCGAGTATGGTGGAGTATGAGAGAGTCCCTCGATGATCTAGGGTTTAGACACGCCGATGAGGGGCTAGTGCCGGCGGCTAGGGTTTCACCTAGGCGGCGGCGGCGAGTGCCCTAGGGCCGGCGGCGGCTTGGTACTAGGGTTTGGAGGAGAGGATCTTGTGTGTATCTAGGAGGGAGCCCTGCCCCTCCTTATATAGGTGGAGGGGCCGGCCGGCCAAGGGGAGGGAGAGGAGTCCCTCCCTAACTCGGCTTGGAGGGTGCGCCGCCGGTTGGAGGAGGGAACTCCTCCCCAACTCGGTTTCCCCTTCCTCCTCTTTTCCTCTTTCCAAATTTAGCTGTTTGACTTTTCAAACTAGCTGTTTGACTTTTCAAACTAGGATTTGAATTAATCCTCTATTTGGTTCAGCGATGACACTTAGTACATGATGCAATCATACCAACTTGATACAACACATTCATGTACCCTTCCCCTCTGGAGTGCCGGACATTCCGGAACCTTCTAGAACATTCCCGATGAAAACACCGGAACCATTCTCCAACTCCGAAACGGGACTTTCCTTATATGAATCTTATTCTCCGGACCATTCCGGATCTCCTCGTGATATCCCGGATCCCATCCGAGACTCCAAACAACATTCGGTCTCTTTCTCATCATTCCATAACTACTCAAACAACGTCGAATCCTTAAGTGTGTCTCCCTATGGTTCGTGAATTATGCGGACATGATCGAGACACTTCTCCGAACAATAACCAATAGAGGAATCTGGAAATTCATATGGCTCCCACATATTTCTACGATTACTTTGCAATCGAATGAACCACTTACATACGATATCAATTTCCCTTTGTCTCACGATAGTTTACTTATCCGAGGTTATGATCGTCGGTATCTCTGCATACCTAGTTCAACCTCGTTACCGATAAGTACTCTTTTCTCGTTCCCGTGATATGTGATACCTTGTGAGCCAGTCACATGCTTGCAAGCTAATTGGATGACATTTCACCGAGAGGGCCCAGAGTATATCTATCCGTCATATGGATGGACAAATCCCACTCTTGATCCATGTGTTTCAACCAATACTTTCCGAACACTCAATGCCACCTTTATAGCCACCCAGTTACGGTGTGGTGTTTGATGTCATCAAAGCATCCATCCGGTAAAGGTGATATGCATGATCTCATGGTCGAAGGAATTAGATTACTATGTATCAGAAAGCATATAGCAATTGAACTATTAAAATGACTTGATCTTTATGCTACGCTTATCTATAGGAGTATGTCCATCATATCATTCTCCTAACGATATGATCTTGTTGTTAATAACATCTCAATGTTCATGATAGGGAAACCACAATCATCTATTAACCAACAAGCTAGTATTATATAGAGGCTTTACTAGGGACTTCAAATTAAGTTTACAAATCACACAAGTATTAATGTTTCCTTGTTAATACTATTATAGCATGAATGTAAACATTTATCATAAACACAAAGATATAATAATAACTAAATTTATTATTGCCTCTAGGGCATATCTCCAACAGTCTCCCACTTGCACTAGAGTCATCTAATCTAGATTACATGGTAATATACCGAACACCCATGGCAGTTTGGTGCTGGTCATGTTTTGCCCTCGGGAGAGGTTTAGTCAACGGATCCGCCACATTCAGATCTGTGTGTACTTTGCAAATCTTTATATCCCCATCTTGGATATGTTCTCAAATAGCGTGAAAACGTAGCTTGATATGCTTCAGCTTCTTGTGTGACCTTGGTTCTTGCGCATTGGCTATGGCGCCCATGTTATCGCAGTAGATAGACATTGGGTCCAGCACACTAGGAACCACACCTAGCTCTGTAATGAACTCTTTCATCCAGATCGCTTCTTGTGAAGCCTCCGAAGCAGCCATGTATTCCGATTCAGTTGAAGATCTCGCCACAACGCTTTGCTTTGCACTCCTCCAGCTAACTGCTGCACCATTCAAAATAAATACGTATCTAGATTGTGATTTAGAATCATCCGGATCGGTGTTCCAACTAGCATCGGTGTAACCATTAACAACGAGCTGTTCATCACCTCCATAAGAAAGAACCATATCCTTAGTTCTTCTCAAGTACTTAAGGATGTTTTTGACCGCTGTCCAATGATCCACTCCTGGATCACTTTGATATCTGCTAGTTAAACTAACAACATATGCAATGTCGGGTCTAGTACATAGCATAGCATACATTAGAGATCCTATGGCTGAGGCATAGGGAGTCTTACTCATCCTTTCTCTATCTTCTGCTGATGTCGGACTTTGAGTTTTACTCAAGGTCGTATTGGGCAACATGGGCAAGAACCCTTTCTTGCTATCTTCCATTCCAAACCTCTTTAGAACTTTGTCCAAATATGTACTTTGTGACAATGATATTTGGCGTTTCGATCTATCTCTATAAATCTTTATGCCTAATATGTAAGCTGCTTCGCCAAGATCCTTCATTGAAAAACTATTATTCAAATATTCCTCGACACTATTAAGAAGGTCTACATCATTCCCAATCAATAATATGTCATCCACATATAGTATTAAGAATGCTACAGAGCTCCCACTCACTTTCTTGTAAATACAAGCTTCTCCATAAGTTTGTATAAAACCAAAACTTTTGATCACCTTATCAAAACGTTGATTCCAACTTTGGGATGCTTGCTTCAATCCATAGATGGACCGTTGAAGTTTGCATACCTTGTTAGCATCTTTAGGATCAACAAAACCTTTGGGTTGCATCAGATACAACTCTTCATCAATGTCTCCATTGAGGAATGCTGTTTTGACATCCATCTGCCATATCTCATAATCGTAATATGCAGCGATTGCTAACATAATCCTCACAGACTTTAGCTTCGCTACTGGTGAGAAAGTCTCATCGTAGTCAACTCCTTGAATTTGTCGAAACCCTTTTGCGACAAGTCGAGCTTTATAGACAGTAACATTACCATCAGCATCTGTTTTCTTCTTGAAGATCCATTTGTTCTCGACAGCCTTCCGGCCATCCGGTAAGTCCACCAAAGTCCATACTTGGTTTTCGTACATGGATCCAATCTCGGATTTCATGGCTTATTGCCATTTATTGGAATCTGGGCTCATCTTTGCTTCCACATATGTCTCAGGGTCATCGGTGTTGTCCACCAACATGACACTCATAACGGGATCATACCAATCTGGAGTGGTACGAGTTCTTGTTGACATGCGAGGCTCTTTAACAACTTTAACCGAAGTTTCATGATCATCATCATTAGCTTCCTCTCTTATTGGTCCAGGCACCACAGGAACTTCTTCCGGTGCTGCGCTACTTGCAATTTCGAGAGAAGGTTCGACAACCTCGTCGAGTTCTACTTTCCTTCCAGTCACTTCTTTCGAGAGAATTTCCTTCTCTAGAAAGGATCCATTTTTGGCAACGAAGATTTTGCCTTCGGATCTATGGTAGAAGGTATACCCAATAGTTTCCTTCGGGTATCCTATGAAGACGCATTTTTCCGCTTTGGGTTCAAGCTTGTCCGGCTGTAACTTCTTTACATAGGCTTCGCACCCCCAAACTTTAAGGAACGACAATCTAGGTTTCTTCCCAAACCATAATTCATACGGTGTCGTTTCAACGGATTTAGACGGTGCCCTATTTAAAGTGAATGCGGCTGTTTCTAATGCATAACCCCAAAATGATAGCGGTAAATCTGTAAGTGACATCATAGAACGAACCATATCTAAGAGAGTTCGATTACGAGGTTCGGACACACCATTACGCTGTGGTGTTCCCGACGGTGTCAACTGTGAAAGTATTCTGCATTTCTTCAAATGCTCGCCAAACTCGTAACTTAGATATTCACCTCCACGATCAGAACGTAGAAATTTAATCTTCTTGTTACGTTGATTCTCTACCTCACTTTGAAATTCCTTAAACTTCTTGAAAGTTTCGGACTTATGTTTCATGAAATAGATATACCCATATCTACTCAAGTCATCCGTGAAGGTAAGAACATAACGATAACCACCACGTGATGCTACACTCATTGGACCACACACATCGGTATGTATGATTTCCAACAAGTCCGTAGCTCGCTCCATCATACCAGAAAATGGAGTCTTAGTCATTTTACCCATCAGACATGCTTCGCATCTTTCAAGTGATTCAAGAAGTCCATCGGAATGGAGTTTCTTCATACGCTTCACTCCAATGTGACCAAGACGACAGTGCCACATATAGGTCGAGTTATCGCTCGATTTCAAACGTTTAGCCTCAATGTTATTAATATGTGTATTTCCACTATCGAGATTCAATAAGAGACCATCTATCAAAGGTGCATGTGCATAAAACATATTACTCATATAAATCGAACAACCATTATTCTCGGATTTAAACAAGTAACCGTCTCGCAATAAACAAGATCCCGATATAATGTTCATGCTTAACGCAGGCACCAAATAACAATTATTTAAGTATAAAACTAATCCCGATGGTAGATGAAGAGGTAGCGTGCCGACCGCGATCACATCAACCTTTGATCCGTTTCCAACGCGCATCGTCACCTCGTTCTTCGCTAGCTTCCGTTTATTCTGCAGCACCTGTTTCGAGTTACAAATATGAGCAACCGAACCAGTATCAAATACCCAGGCACTACTATAGTACTAGTGAGATACACATCAATAACATGTATATCAGATATACCTTTCTTCTTGATGTTGCCGTTCTTCAAATCCGCCAAGTACTTTGGGCAATTCCGCTTCTAGTGACCTTCATCCTTGCAGTAAAAGCACTCAGTATCAGGCTTAGGTCCAGCCTTGGTTTTCTTCGTCGGTGTGGTAACTTTCTTACCACCCTTCTTGAAGTGTCCCTTCTGCTTAGACTTGCCTTTCTTGAATTTGGTGGTCTTATTGACCAACAACACTTGGTGCTCTTTCTTGATCTCCACTTCTGCAGATTTCAACATGGCAAAGAGTTCTGGCAACGTCTTGTTCATGTTTTGCATGTTGTAGTTCATCACAAAGTTCTTGTAACTTGGTGGCAGTGACTGGAAGACACGGTAAATCCCCAAAGCATTGGGAATCACTATACCCAAGCTTTGAAGTTTGTTTGCGTGCCCAGACATCTTAAGCACATGCTTGCTGACGGAGCTGCCCTCTTCCATCTTGCAGTTAAAGAACTTTTCAGAAGCCTCATAGCTTTCAATTGCCGCATGAGTCTCAAAGATCAATTTGAGATCCTCGACAATATCATATGGGTCTGAATTCTCAAACCTTTTCTGAAGCTCCGATTCTAAACCATACAAGATAGCACACTAAACTGTGGAGTACTGAGTCTTCCGAGTGAGGTAAACATTCTTTACTTCATCGGCAGCATCAGCTGCAGGTGGGTCACCCAGCGGTGCATCCAGCACATAGGTCAAATTACCAGCTGTGAGGACAATCCTCAAATTTCGGAACCAATCCGCGAAGTTGCTTCCATTGTTTTTCAACTTTTCTTTCTCTAGGAACGCATTAAAATTGATGGTAGGGGCTGCCATTGATCTACAACATATATGCAATAGTTTAGACTAAGTTTATGACAAATTGAGTTCAAAATAATAAATTTAATCTAGGTGAACTCCCACTCAAAACAATATCCCTCACATTGTTTTAGTGATCACACGAACCAAATCCACCACATCAACACCGATCATCACGAGAGTTGATATAGTTTCAATGGCGAACAATCGACATGTTCATCATATCTACTATATGATTCATGCTTTACCTTTCGGTGATCCGTGTTCCGAGACCATGTCTGTACATGCTAGGCTCGTCAAGATCAAACCTTAGTTTCCGCATGAGCAAATCTGGCTTGCTCACGTTGTATGCACTTGCAGAATCTAACACACCCGATCATCACGTGGTGCTTCGAAACAACAAGCTTTAGCAATGGTGCCAACTAAGGGTGAACACTTTATGACTTGAAATTCATGTGCATGAGGGATCATCTTATAATGCTACCGGTGTCTACTAAGCAATACAAGATGCATAAAGGATTAACATCACATGCAATTCATAATACGTGATATGATATGGCCTTTCTTCTTTGTGCTTCCGATCTCCATCTTCTAGCACGAACATGATCTCCATCATCATCGGCATTGCATCAAGGTCAATGACGCTTCTCCATGGTTGTCGTCCACCGGCTTCAACTATTACAACTACTTTGAATAGACATGCGGGTCTTAACATAAATTAAAGACAACCATATTGCTCCTGCCGGTTGCCAACTTACAATAAGGAACATTGCATACATCAAATATAATCACAATCATGGCCATATCACATCACAGCACACCCCTGTAAAACAAAGTTAGACGCCTCTACTTTCTTTGCATATTTTACGTGGTTTGGGGCTTTTCAATAAGTGTCGTTCTAACTTACGAACATGAACCACAACATTGATACTAGTATTGTTAATCATCCGTTGTAAATTGGATCTTAACTATGCTAGGAGAAACAGGCACCCGCAAAGCCACTTATGCAATACAAGTTCCATGTCAAGCGTGCAGCAAGTCTCATGAACGATGTCATGTAAGGTTAGCCCGGGCCGCTTCATCCCAACATGCCGCAAGATGCAAAGTACACAAGAAGCAATCGACAATAAAAGCATCAACGCCCACAATGACCATTGTGTTCTACTCGTGCAACAGATCTACATATAGATACGGCTCTGATACCACTGTAGGGTTTCGTAGCATGGAAAACAAAAAATTTCTACCGCATACAAACAAACAAGCCAAGATCTATCTACTAGATTGTAGCAACGAGTCGATGGAATAACTCACCCTCCAAGATTCCAAAGTGTTTAATGAGAGCGGATTCTCGTGGGTGATGTAGTCGTACTCTTTCCGATCTCAAGATCGCGTAGACGATCCTTCCGGCGCTGCGTTCCGGCAGCGCTCCCACAGTTGGTCACACGTTCGGTACTCGAGAAGACCTTCCTCTCCCTTGTTCCAGCAGGCAGCGGAGGTTGTAGCACTCTCCTCGCGATTCCGGTAGCACAACGGCGTGGTACCGGAAGTAGAGGGGAGATCTCGCAGGGCTTCGCCTTAAGACGGAGCGAGTATGGTGGAGTATGAGAGAGTCCTTCGACGATCTAGGGTTTAGACACGCCGAGGAGGGGCTAGTGCCGGCGGCTAGGGTTTCACCTAGGCGGCGGCGAGTGCCCTAGGGCCGGCGGCGGCTTGGAGGCGGCGGCGGCTTGGTACTAGGGTTTGGAGGAGAGGATCTTGTGTGTATCTAGGAGGGAGCCCTGCCCCTCCTTATATAGGTGGAGGGGCCGTCCGGCCAAGGGGAGGGAGAGGAGTCCCTCCCCAACTCGGCTTGGAGGGTGCGCCGCCGGTTGGAGGAGGGAACTCCTCCCCAACTCGGTTTCCCCTTCCTCCTCTTTTCCTCTTTCCAAATTTAGCTGTTTGACTTTTCAAACTAGCTGTTTGACTTTTCAAACTAGGATTTGAATTAATCCTTTATTTGATTCAGCGATGACACTTAGTACATGATGCAATCATACCAACTTGATACAACACATTCATGTACCCTTCCCATCTGGAGTGCCGGACATTCCGGAACCTTCTAGAACATTCCCGATGAAAACACCGGAACCATTCTCCAACTCCGAAACGGGACTTTCCTTATATGAATCTTATTCTCCGGACCATTCTGGATCTCCTCGTGATATCCCGGATCCCATCCGAGACTCCGAACAACATTCGGTCTCTTTCTCATCATTCCATAACTACTGAAACAACGTCGAATCCTTAAGTGTGTCTCCCTACGGTTCGTGAATTATGCGGACATGATCGAGACACTTCTCCGAACAATAACCAATAGAGGAATCTGGAAATTCATATGGCTCCCACATATTTCTACGATTACTTTGCGATCGAATGAACCACTTACATACGATATCAATTTCCCTTTGTCTCACGATAGTTTACTTATCCGAGGTTATGATCGTCGGTATCTCTGCATACCTAGTTCAACCTCGTTACCAATAAGTACTCTTTTCTCGTTCCCGTGATATGTGATACCTTGTGAGCCAGTCACATGCTTGCAAGCTAATTGGATGACATTTCACCGAGAGGGCCCAGAGTATATCTATCCGTCATATGGATGGACAAATCCCACTCTTGATCCATGTGTTTCAACCAATACTTTCCGAACACTCAATGCCACCTTTATAGCCACCCAGTTACGGTGTGGTGTTTGATGTCATCAAAGCATCCATCCGGTAAAGGTGATATGCATGATCTCATGGTCGAAGGAATTAGATTACTATGTATCAGAAAGCATATAGCAATTAAACTATTAAAATGACTTGATCTTTATGCTACGCTTATCTATAGGAGTATGTCCATCATATCATTCTCCTAACGATATGATCTTGTTGTTAATAACATCTCAATGTTCATGATAGGGAAACCACAATCATCTATTAACCAACAAGCTAGTATTATATAGAGGCTTTACTAGGGACTTCAAATTAAGTTTACAAATCACACAAGTATTAATGTTTCCTTGTTAATACTATTATAGCATGAATGTAAACATTTATCATAAACACAAAGATATAATAATAACTAAATTTATTATTGCCTCTAGGGCATATCTCCAATATTTGGTCATAACTCTAAAACATGTATCGGGTCTTAGGTTGGTGTAAATTGCCCTACAACCCCAAAACGTGGACAATAGCTCATGAAAACAGCCATAAAACGTGAAAATGACGAGTTTTTTTGTGATATCTCTTAAATATGTCTCGGCTCTTACGGGCCATGGAAATCGCCCTGGAACCCCCCAAACTGTGGATAATAGCTCATGAAAATGGCCATAAAACGTGAAAACGACGACTCCTTGGTGATAACTCTCATACATGTATCGGGTCTTAAAATCGCCGTAAATCGCCCTAGAACCCGAAAACTTTGGACAATAGGTCTTGAAAACGGCCATAAAACGTGAAAACGAATAGTATTTGGTGATAACTCTCAAACTTGTATCGGGTCTTACGGGCCATGCAAATCTCAATGGAACCCCAAAACTGTGGGGAACAGCTCATGAAAACGTCCGTGAAATGCGAAAACGACGAGTTTTTGGTCATATCTCACAAACATGAATCAGGTCTTACGGGCCATGCAAATCGCCCTAGAACTCCAAAACTATGGCCAATAACTCATGAAAACGGCCATAAAACATGAAAACGACGAGTTTTTGGTTATAAGTCTCAAATATTTTCCACATCTTACGTTCATTTTAAATCGCCGTGGACCCCCAAAACAGTGGGCAATAACTCATAAAAACAGCCATAAAACGTGAAAACGATGAGTTTTTGGTCATAACTCTGAAACATGTATCGGTTCTTAGGTAGGTGGATATCTCCCTGAATCCCCAAAATTGTGGGCTATATCTCATGAAAACGTCCATAAAATGCAAAACTACAATTATTCGTGATATCTTTTAAACATGTATTAAGTCTTACGGGCCTTGGAAATCGACCTCGAACCCCAAAATTGTGGGTAATTGCTCACGAAAACGACAATACAATGAGAAAACAACGAGTGCTTGGTGGTAACTCTCATACATGCACTAGGTTTTACAATTGTTGTAAATCGAACTAGAACACCAAAACTATGCCAATAAGTCAGGAAAACGGCCATAAAACACGAAAACAACGAGTTTTTGTTCATAAATCTCAAACATGTATCAGGTCTTACGGTCATTATAAATTGCCTTGGAACCCCAAAACTATGGACAATAACTCGTTAAAACGTCCAAAAAACGTGAAAACAACGGGTTTTTGGTCATAACTCTCAAACATGTATTAGCTCTTAGGTTAGTGTAACTCGCCCTGGAACCCCCAAAACCGTGGGCAATAGCTCATGAAACGTCCATAAATCGAGAAAATGACGAGTTATTTGTGATATCTCTTAAACATGTATCGGGTCTTTTGTGCTATGTAAATCCCGCCAGAACCCCAAAACCGTGGGTCATGAAAACGGTCATAAAACGTGAAAATGACGAGTGCTTGTGGTAACTCTCATACAAGAACCGTGTCTTACAGTCGATAAGTCATGAAAACAGCCATAAAACATGAAAACGATCAGTTTTTGGTGATAACTCTTAAACATGTATCGGGTCTTACGTGCCATGCAAATCTCCATTGAACCCCAAAACTGTGGGAAATAGCTCATGAAAATGCCCACCAAACTCGAAAATGACGATTTTTTGGTCATAAATATCAAACATGTATCGGGTCTTACGTGGCATGCAAATCGCTATAGACCCCAAACTGTGGCCAATAACTCATAAAAACAGCCATAAAACGTGAAAACAATGTGTTTTTGGTCATAACTATAAAACATGTATCGGGTCTTTGGTGGGTGTAAATCGCCCTAGAACCACAAAACAGTGGGCATAGCTCATGAAAACGGACATAAAACGCGAAAATCACAAGTTTTTGTGTGGTATCTCTTAGATATGTATCGGGTCTTACGGGCCATGGAAATCGCCCTAGAAACCCCAAAACTGTGGTTAATAGGTCATGACAACGGCCATAAAACATGAAAAAGACGACTGCTTGGTGATAACTCTCATACATGTACCAGGTCTTAAAGTCACCATAAATCGCCCTAGAACCCCAAAATTATGGACAATAGGTCATGAAAACGGCCATAAATCATGAAAACGATATGTCTTTGGTGATAACTCTCAAACATGTATTGGGTCTTACGGGCCATGCAAATGTCCATGGAACCCTAAAACTATGGGGAATGGCTTATGAAAACGGTTAAAAAACGCGAAAACGACGAGTTTTTGGTCATATCTCTCGAACATGTATCGGTTCTTAGGGGCCATGCAAATTGCATTGTGTAGCATCCCAATTGTCTAACAATTGTAATGCTACTTGGTCTAGTAATATAATGGCTACCTCAAATATATAATTGTTGCATCATAATTATATCATGCTCATGTCATCATGCCTCCTTGCATTTGAGCATCATATAAAACCCTTTTGTTTTGGTTCTTCTCTCATATGCATTGTAAATTGTATTTGCCTCTTGATATTGTATTTGGTTCTTGATATATTGTTTAATGCCCAAGTTGAGTTGGGGGGCATATCTTTTATTAACTCCACCACCTTTCTTTCACCACCTTATAATTCCACCAGCCAACTAAATATGAGCTCTGCACTTTATTTGGGTTTCTACCTCTAGCTCATATGGGTTGGGATGGATCCAATTCTTTTCCACATGCTCTCATCTTAGCATCATGTTGTTTTCACATTAGTGATATATGAGAGCCACATGGCCACCTTTGCATGCCTTGTGAGTGGAACCCTTTTTCCTAGCTTCCATATGGATTATTATGGGTTTATGCTCATGTTGGGATAATTTGGGGACTATTAAGCATCTAGTGGTATATACACGCTAGCAAGTCCCAATTTTACCCAAACATGGCCATCTCCAACTACTCCACATGGGGCATCCTTTCATTCCTTTTGCTTGGCTTTATTCCACCTTTGGAAATGCAAATGAACAATGCCATGTTTAATATTATTGTTTTCACAAGAATCAACATGGTATTAAATATTTTGCATGGGCCATGCAAGTGCCACCTTTTCTAGTATTTGGTTTTTAGTTGAATCTTGAGTGGATCATCATCTCTCTCTCTCTATCTCTATCCTTTCTTTTGGCTTGATCTATTTTGATCTTGCTTAAACCCTATCACCACATCCCTCTCTTTTTCTTATCTTGATCTTGGTTGAGCTTGTCATGTTCTAGCTTGGTCTTGTCAAAAGAAAGCCACTCCATCTATCTCTCTCTCTAAACCCTAAACCTAACCCTCCATCTACCCTAGTTACATCCTACCACAACCTTGGGCATCATCTAATCTACCATACCCCCTCTCTCTCTAGCTCCTCTCCCTCCAAGCCTCTACCCTAACCCTAATCAACTACCCTATCACCATCTACCATACCACCCTCTAGACAAACCGAGCCACCCCCTAATCAAGACCACCTCTCCTCTCTCCTATCTAGATCAACCAAAACCCTAACCCTAACCCGAGCCCATCTACCCTAGAGCTACCCCTCCCCCTCTCGGATCCTCTCTATCTCTCTTGGCTTTCCCCTCTCCCCTACCAGCACCCCACCACATCTCACCCCTCATCTACCCCTCTCCACTCTTTCTTTGGCTTGAAGACAAAGAGAAGAAAGGGAGAAACCTACCCACCCGAGCCTTCTCTTGCTTTGCAAAAAGTAGAGACCAAACCCATGTGCTCCTTCCTCCCCTCTCTCCCCAACCACCCCAGGCAGCCAGATCGAAATCTGGAGAAGACCCTGACCCTCTCCTCCTGCCTCTATTTCCTCTCTACCTTCCAAGCCTCGCCATGGCCTCTCCAAACCCTAGCTCTGGCCTGCCGTGCTAGCCGTCGATCCAGGGCACGCCAAGCTGTACAAGGAGCACGAGGGGCTTCGACCACTTCTTCTGCATCGCCCTGCACCGGCCACGCCTCTCCGAAGTCCTCCGACGCTCCCCGGGCACGCCGCGGCCACCGGAGCAGACGCTCGCGGGACCTCTGCCTCGCTCCATCTCCAGCTCCAGCGACCACACCGTCGAGTTCCTGGTGAGCATCTCGATCCCCTAGACATGGCCGTCCTCCTCCTAGCGGCCCAGGTGCGCCGGACGCTCCGTCGAGCAGCCTCCGAGCACCGCCGCGCGCTGCGCGTTGACAGACGTCAGCAACCGCAGCAACCGTCCGCCTGTTCCCCGCCCTGCCCCGCGCGCTGTAGACCACCCCCGCGCTAGCTCTCTGAACGGAAGTTGTAGCCCTAAGTCCCCTGGTCGTTTTTCGTTTTTGCGGCTCGGCGAAATACGCCGTCGTTTGGTCGCCACCGTCGCCCAAACTCCGGCCGGCCCCCTGCGCTCTGCAGATCGGCGTGCAGCAGACAGCCGGCGTCGTCGACACTTTTCCAGAAAGGCCCCTGCCCTTTTTCCTGCCTCAACCCGAGCTCCCTAGTGCCCCACCTGTCAGCCCCGGTACCCTTTTTGCAAGAAGACCCCCGGAGATCCTGGCCATCACGGACCGGTCCCTCCCCGCGCCCTGGGATCGCCCACGTCGCGTGCGCCTGCTGGACGCGCCAGCAAGTGGACCCGCCATTCCCTGGGCCCGCTTGTCATCCACGCGGGCTAGGCAGAGCCCCGGTGTGAGAAGCTTTTCTCGCGCGTGTGCCCAGTCAGCACCTGGCCCCACTGGTCATTGACTATGGCTGGTTCTGTGCGTGTAACAAAAGCTTTTCTGAATATCTGTTTTAATTCAAACCTTTTCAAATTTAATTCAAATTCAAATATTCAAATCTGTTTTATAATAACTTTTAAATTATATTTCCAAATAATATATTTTTTCAAATCAGAAAAATGTGAGGATTTCAAATATGCAATCCAAAATATATTTTGAACACTTAAAATTTGCAAGTTGATTAAAATTAAAATAAAATGCCCTTTTACCTTTTTAATTAATAACTTTTGTTTTATAACTCCAAATTTAACAAATAATATGTCTAAAATGATTAGCTCGACGAGACCTTTCTGTTTATGCACTCCTTGTTCTGTTTTGCAGCACGCATCATATAAATATAATGTATACAGCAACTTAATTGAGGTTAAAATGTGGCCAAAACTCAATAAAATGATTCATTCTTGTATTCCACCCCTCACCCATGACATGCTACTTTATTGCCATGCAAATTGTGCATCATTCATCATGGCATGATTGATTGCTTGTTGCATTTTATTCATATGCTTGTGCACTTTATTTATGTTGGCCCTTGTTGGTTTGGTTCTTCTCCGAATAGACGCTGAGCAGGGGATATACCAAGAGAACCACGAGCACTACCCAGATCCTTCCCTCGCTTCAACTAAGATGCCAGGCAAGCACTACCACATGCTTGCATACATATAGTACCTATTGCCTCTTTCTTATTCTTGCATCATTGAGTCGCGATTGCATTAAATTGAATCCCAAGTATTGCATAGCCTTTACTTTTAAACCCCACCGAAGCTTGTTCCTCCATCCCATGAGCCATTACTACAGGAGTTGTTTGAGCCGTGTGAGTCGTAGAACAGCATGTGTAGGGTATGTGAGTGTCTGTTGGATAACGAGGTACCTAAACAACTTAACCTGAGTAGTAATGGGATAACTAATGAAAGTGGCATCGGTGAGCCATATTTGTTATTTGGTTTTTCAGGCTCACTTGTGTCCCGTAGGACCCCGAGTACTTGATTCCTGTTCCTTGAATATTCGCGCTATCCACATCCGGGAGGCTTATGAACCCCCCTGAGCCAGAGCTTGATTCATTCTTATTTCTTGGGGCCACAAACTAGTTTGAGGTTTTATTTACTATCCTGTACTTATGCCATGTTTTACTGCTTTATTTAAATTGTGCGAGGTACTGCACACTGTACTGTTTAGGTCCGTGACCCGTTTTCGCTGTATCGACAAGCCCAGTCACACTTTCGGGTTCCCAGTCGTTTACAGCCGGCCCCACAAACCTTGAGTCCGTCTCGTAGCCGGCCAGCTTCGTCGCGGGTAGACTTAAAGGGGTGGCCCCCTGAAATATTTCTGAATCCTGTGATCGCTTTGTCGTGACTGCCTCGTTGGGTTTTGATTTGGTTTTTCCGAGGTTGATCGAGTGTGTGTTGCTATTTGTGCACCCCTGCAGGGTAAAACTTTCTGAAAGCCGTGTCCGTGGTTATGGACGACTTGGAGCACAGTTTCTCGATCATAGACAAGAATAACTAAAGTACCGCTTTTAATTTGACTAGACTAGGTACCGGACTAGTAAATAGTGCAACACTCATGGAATGGATAGTAAAACTGCAAACGGATGGGGGGTTGTTCGTCCGCTTCCTCGTCGGTAAGCGGGGAGGAGGATGGATCTGTTAATATTACCATCATAACTGTTGTTATTAATTCACGGACATCCGTCTATCTCTGGTTAGGCGGATGGTTAGCGAGTATCTATAGAATTGCTAGGGTTTATCTTTTGCTGCAATTGCGTCACCCCAGGTTGTGTCCCCTTTAGAGGCATAAAGACTTGCTGAGTACCCCTAGGGTCTCACACGATAAATTTTTGATTCAGATGAACAGGTAAGCTCGCAAGATGGATACTGGGTGGAAGATACGGACGATGTGGGCAACGATCATTCGGTGTAGAGATTCCGGGAACGGGGATCCGTGAGATCTGTGGGCGGGATGTGTTTATTTATGGGGCATCTTATGCCAATTTGCTTCTTATCCG
The DNA here is from genome assembly GCA_916181665.1 of Avena sativa. Lineage (NCBI taxonomy): Eukaryota > Viridiplantae > Streptophyta > Magnoliopsida > Poales > Poaceae > Avena > Avena sativa. The sequence continues at coordinate 36,713,778 of OV702300.1, read as the reverse complement.
TACTCGGATTTTGTCTTCCGCTTCCGCCTGATACTCTGTTGATTGATGTATGAGGAGATATCCTAAACTATTATATCTATCTAGGATATTTGGATCTTGCCGTATGGCATTGCTATATTTCCTTTCTTTTTAGATGGAATGGCTCTGATGTATTGTTGTATGGTGGCTTGCATACATACTCATTTGTGTATGTAGTTGATCCCTTCGCCTGCCGATTACGCCGCCCGTTCTTGTCCCGATATTTGGAAATGGTTGGGACGGCCGAAAGGTCTACCTGTGAGTGGCATTTGGGCCCCACCGTACTATTTCAACCATTTCCGCACATCCAGGCTTGTAACTAGGAGCGTAATTCACCGAGGTAGTTACAATTGGTATCAGAGCCATCCCGCCCTTCAGGGTCTCAGCCAAATGGTCGTTGTCAGTCTAGCAATTATTTTGGTAGCTATGTATACTAGGGAAAAACAAAACGCGAGAGTAGGACTGCTTCCATTTTTCTTCTTACCCACCCACCACCCTTTTCTGGTAAGGAAGTGTAACGTTTTCAATCCTCTTCTTAAAATTCAAACTAGGATTCACGTGTTCTGGGTTTCCGTAGTACCATAGATAGTGTGTGTGTGTGTGTAATTCCTTGTCTATCTGTTGCATCCAACTTGTTATCTCTATCTGCCTTTGGTTATCAACTGTTGGTACATTCCATGCTGACAGGCTTTTGAAAACCGACGAGATCTATCTGACTCCTTGTTAACCGGTGCCATCTTTTTTTAAGGGTGTCCTTCCTTCTAGCAACTTCACATTTTGTGAAATCATCAGTTGCTAATCTCTACCAGATAAGTGATTTTGCGCATCTATTGGTATTTTAATGCCGAAAAATGTGGAAGATTTTTCTTTGATACATCTGTGTTTCCACACTCCTTTCTAGTCTCGTGTGAAACATTCTCTATCTTTCTTTTATCAGCATGTCCATGCTAACTCATTCTTTTGTCACCGGCGCTTGATCCTGGAGTTTTATTTCATCTCCAATTCTCTTGGGCTAATTACATAACATGTGTCGATCCGATGCTGGTGATTGTAATTTGGTTCTCGGCATAGCTATATTCCACTCATGATAAGTGTCGATTGGAATATGGAAAAATGCTATCAACCATCACCATCTGGCGGATAAGGTTATCTCCTGTGATTTTGAGTACACCGTGATCATATCTATGCATATCAAGCTTCTTAGGCAATCCGGAGTTTCCCAAAGCACTACGGCGGTCTATCATCTGTCCATCATGCTGCACATCTTTTTGAACTCCATATCTGCGAAATTCTCTTTCACACGAGGGAATTGCATCTTTTCGTCTCTGATAGCTTTGCTTAAGGTATGAGCTATCATCTTTTCTTTATCCAAGATCTCTTTATCTTTGTAACCGGTGATCCAATCGACAATGTGAACCAGGTGACATCTCTTTTTCTTCCGAAGGGCCAGATAATCTATTCTTCCAGTGCATCTTCTTCAACACGAACCCGTGCTCGTAACGTTGATCTTTCTAAGAGCGTTGAGCTCAGAAAGTGTTTCGAGCATTTGTTCGTTTCTCCCGCCTCTTGAACTTGATATTCTAGGAATATCCTGTTAATCCATGGTGGTATATGTTGATAATATGCTTGCCTACTCCATATCAATGGAAGGACATGGAAGATAATCTATGTCTCTTTCTCTCAAGCTTCGTGAGCACTGCCTGTGTGCAAAGTTCTCCAAGCGTCAATTCTGACTTTTTGAAGTCACCTATCTCGACCACGTCCTTCTGCTAAATAGATTACTTCAATTCTGGAATTAGCAAGTCCATTGTTAATCCCATCCTCCATCTTCAGCAAACCCGGAGTTTTCCTTGTTGGCAAGTTATCATCGTCGTTCCGCCGAAGATTTTCCTCAAGACTGCTGAATCTCTCTCAATCTTTTCAAGAAGAACATGGAGTTCTTTCACCTCAATCTCGTTAAGTAATCTCTTGAAACCCTCTCGCTCTATCGTCTATGCTCAATCCACCGGAGGCCATGAAGACATTCCAGATCTTGTATTCCTTCTGTTCAAGTTGGTGTTATCTTTTTCTTTACCTGTGGAATCTTGCAGTTGTCTCCGTAATCTTCCTTCATATCTTTCCGGTGGCTTGGTACTTCCGACATGACGACAACATCATCATCTTTATCTATCTATGAATCTGGCGAATCGTTTGCATCAACCTTTGCTCTCTTATGGAGTTCCATGAGCTCTTCTTCTCCATACCTTCAGTCTGTTTCGGTAGTTGGGTTGCATGGTTTTCTTATTCATGTGCGGAGTAATGCTTTGAGTGCGGGATGGAGTAGCTACCATACCACTACTCTTATCATTCGCTCTTGTACATTGAATTGGGGAATTAATGTGATTTCACTCATTCCACGGAAGTTAGAAGTGGCCTTTATCCCTCGATACTTTTACTTCCGTCCTTGTTTTCCGGAGTGCTCTCTCGAAGAAAGAAATCCATAATCTCTTGTCGCTGATCTGTCCATTCTAGAAGAAGCAAAATCTTCAATTATCTGGTGGAAACAAACGCAAACTCTTTTCTATCCTCGTCTTTCTACCGGTGCCCTACATCCCCAAACAAGATGAATGGAAACGATATCTCTCTTTGTTTCATCAATTCTTTTTCTGTGGTAAAGCCAATTATGGTTGATGCCATCAGCCGCAAATCTATTGCGTTAGCCTCAAGGCTAAAGAAAGCAATAAGTATCTACAATAAACTCCAGATCCTCCATATTCTTTGCTTCTCGGGGTTCCACCATGATCTGGCTTCACATCCGTCTCTGGAAGTTATATCTGCGCGCCTCAATTGCGTGATCCTGTGGTTCTTACCGGCGCAAGAAGAATCTAATCCGACGATGTCTAACTAAATCTTTCTGTTGATATCAAGGGACTCTATTGTTTGAAGGCAATATCGTTCCGTACTTCATTTCTCTAATCCGAGAGAAGATACGATGCTATTGTCATAGTGGTTCAAACTTCTCCAACCAGCTCTTTTCTTCCGGCGAGACAAAGATTCATCCTCTCTAGTATCAGAAAATCATTAATCTTAATGATGTCTTTATTTATTCATGATACATCTTCTTGTCCTTTCTTTCTCAAGTGGTTCTATTCTTTTATCATGTTTCTTGAGAAAACCGGAGCTATGTCCATCCTATCCTTCTTGTCCCACGAAAATCCTTCAATTCTTCTATCCCGTTGTTTCTCAAGCGAAACGCAAGACTCGCAACAAGTCTAGCAAGTTCTGCAAGGTGCAGTGGTCGCACCAGTCCGTTGATGAAGCCACTTGGGAACATGAGGGTCACCTTCGTTCGAACACCCGCCTCTCCTTGTGTTGTTTTCTTTTTCCTAGGAATCTCGGGGCGAGATTCTTGTTTAGTGGGGGAGAGTTGTAGCATCCCAATTGTCTAACAATTGTAATGCTACTTGGTCTAGTAATATAATGGCTACCTCAAATATATAATTGTTGCATCATAATTATATCATGCTCATGTCATCATGCCTCCTTGCATTTGAGCATCATATAAAACCCTTTTGTTTTGGTTCTTCTCTCATATGCATTGTAAATTGTATTTGCCTCTTGATATTGTATTTGGTTCTTGATATATTGTTTATTTCCCAAGTTGAGTTGGGGGGCATATCTTTTATTAACTCCACCACCTTTCTTTCACCACCTTATAATTCCACCAGCCAACTAAATATGAGCTCTACACTTTATTTGGGTTTCTATCTCTAGCTCATATGGGTTGGGATGGATCCAATTCTTTTCCACATGCTCTCATCTTAGCATCATGTTGTTTTCACATTAGTGATATATGAGAGCCACATGGCCACCTTTGCATGCCTTGTGAGTGGAACCCTTTTTCCTAGCTTCCATATGGATTATTATGGGTTTATGCTCATGTTGGGATAATTTGGGGACTATTAAGCATCTAGTGGTATATACACGCTAGCAAGTCCCAATTTTACCCAAACATGGCCATCTCCAACTACTCCACATGGGGCATCCTTTCATTCCTTTTGCTTGGCTTTATTCCACCTTTGGAAATGCAAATGAACAATGCCATGTTTAATATTATTGTTTTCACAAGAATCAACATGGTATTAAATATTTTGCATGGGCCATGCAAGTGCCACCTTTTCTAGTATTTGGTTTTTACTTGAATCTTGAGTGGATCATCATCTCTCTCTCTCTATCTCTATCCTTTCTTTTGGCTTGATCTATTTTGATCTTGCTTAAACCCTATCACCACATCCCTCTCTTTTTCTTGTCTTGATCTTGGTTGAGCTTGTCATGTTCTAGCTTGGTCTTGTCAAAAGAAAGCCACTCCATCTATCTCTCTCTCTAAACCCTAAACCTAACCTTCCATCTACCCTAGTTACATCCTACCACAACCTTGGGCATCATCTAATCTACCATACCCCCTCTCTCTCTAGCTCCTCTCCCTCCAAGCCTCTACCCTAACCCTAATCAACTACCCTATCACCATCTACCATACCACCCTCTAGACAAACCGAGCCACCCCCTAATCAAGACCACCTCTCCTCTCTCCTATCTAGATCAACCAAAACCCTAACCCTAACCCGAGCCCATCTACCCTAGAGCTACCCCTCCCCCTCTCGGATCCTCTCTATCTCTCTTGGCTTTCCCCTCTCCCCTACCAGCACCCCACCACATCTCACCCCTCATCTACCCCTCTCCACTCTTTCTTTGGCTTGAAGACAAAGAGAAGAAAGGGAGAAACCTACCCACCCGAGCCTTCTCTTGCTTTGCAAAAAGTAGAGACCAAACCCATGTGCTCCTTCCTCCCCTCTCTCCCCAACCACCCCAGGCAGCCAGATCGAAATCTGGAGAAGACCCTGACCCTCTCCTCCTACCTCTATTTCCTCTCTACCTTCCAAGCCTCGCCATGGCCTCTCCAAACCCTAGCTCTGGCCTGCCGTGCTAGCCGTCGATCCAGGGCACGCCAAGCTGTACAAGGAGCACGAGGGGCTTCGACCACTTCTTCTGCATCTCCCTGCACCGGCCACGCCTCTCCGAAGTCCTCCGACGCTCCCCGGGAACGCCGCGGCCACCGGAGCAGACGCTCGCGGGACCTCTGCCTCGCTCCATCTCCAGCTCCAGCGACCACACCGTCGAGTTCCTGGTGAGCATCTCGATCCCCTAGACATGGCCGTCCTCCTCCTAGCGGCCCAGGTGCGCCGGACGCTCCGTCGAGCAGCCTCCGAGCACCGCCGCGCGCTGCGCGTTGACAGACGTCAGCAACCGCAGCAACCGTCCGCCTGTTCCCCGCCCTGCCCCGCGCGCTGTAGACCACCCCCGCGCTAGCTCTCTGAACGGAAGTTGTAGCCCTAAGTCCCCTGGTCGTTTTTCATTTTTGCGGCTCGGCGAAATACGCCGTCGTTTGGTCGCCACCGTCGCCCAAACTCCGGCCGGCCCCCTGCGCTCTGCAGATCGGCACGCAGCAGACAGCCGGCGTCGTCGACACTTTTCCAGAAAGGCCCCTACCCTTTTTCCCGCCTCAACCCGAGATCCCTAGTGCCCCACCTGTCAGCCCCGGTACCCTTTTTGCAAGAAGACCCCCGGAGATCCTGGCCATCACGGACCGGTCCCTCCCCGCGCCCTGGGATCGCCCACGTGGCGTGCGCCTGCTGGACGCGCCAGCAAGTGGACCCGCCATTCCCTGGGCCCGCTTGTCATCCACGCGGGCTAGGCAGAGCCCCGGTGTGAGAAGCTTTTCTCGCGCGTGTGCCCAGTCAGCACCTGGCCCCACTGGTCATTGACTATGGCTGGTTCTGTGCGTGTAACAAAAGCTTTTCTGAATATCTGTTTTAATTCAAACCTTTTCAAATTTAATTCAAATTCAAATATTCAAATCTGTTTTATAATAACTTTTAAATTATATTTCCAAATAATATATTTTTTCAAATCAGAAAAATGTGAGGATTTCAAATATGCAATCCAAAATATATTTTGAACACTTAAAATTTGCAAGTTGATTAAAATTAAAATAAAATGCCCTTTTACCTTTTTAATTAATAACTTTTGTTTTATAACTCCAAATTTAACAAATAATATGTCTAAAATGATTAGCTCGACGAGACCTTTCTGTTTATGCACTCCTTGTTCTGTTTTGCAGCATGCATCATATAAATATAATGTATATAGCAACTTAATTGAGGTTAAAATGTGGCCAAAACTCAATAAAATGATTCATTCTTGTATTCCACCCCTCACCCATGACATGCTACTTTATTGCCATGCAAATTGTGCATCATTCATCATGGCATGATTGATTGCTTGTTGCATTTTATTCATATGCTTGTGCACTTTATTTATGTTGGCCCTTGTTGGTTTGGTTCTTCTCCGAATAGACGCTGAGCAGGGGATATACCAAGAGAACTAGGAGCACTACCCAGATCCTTCCCTCGCTTCAACTGAGATGCCAGGCAAGCACTACCACATGCTTGCATACATATAGTACCTATTGCCTCTTTCTTATTCTTGCATCATTGAGTCGCGATTGCATTAAATTGAATCCCAAGTATTGCATAGCCTTTACTTTTAAACCCCACCGAAGCTTGTTCCTCCATCCCATGAGCCATTACTACAGGAGTTGTTTGAGCCGTGTGAGTCGTAGAACAGCATGTGTAGGGTATGTGAGTGTCTGTTGGATAACGAGGTACCTAAACAACTTAACCTGAGTAGTAATGGGATAACTAATGAAAGTGGCATCGGTGAGCCATATTTGTTATTTGGTTTTTCAGGCTCACTTGTGTCCCGTAGGACCCCGAGTACTTGATTCCTGTTCCTTGAATATTCGCGCTATCCACATCCGGGAGGCTTATGAACCCCCCTGAGCCAGAGCTTGATTCATTCTTATTTCTTGGGGCCACAAACTAGTTTGAGGTTTTATTTACTATCATGTACTTATGCCATGTTTTACTGCTTTATTTAAATTGTGCGAGGTACTGCACACTGTACTGTTTAGGTCCGTGACCCGTTTTCGCTGTATCGACAAGCCCAGTCACACTTTCGGGTTCCCAGTCGTTTACAGCCGGCCCCACAAACCTTGAGTCTGTCTCGTAGCCGGCCAGCTTCGTCGCGGGTAGACTTAAAGGGGTGGCCCCCTGAAATATTTCTGAATCCTGTGATCGCTTTGTCGTGACTGCCTCGTTGGGTTTTGATTTGGTTTTTCCGAGGTTGATCGAGTGTGTGTTGCTATTTGTGCACCCCTGCAGGGTAAAACTTTCTGAAAGCCGTGTCCGTGGTTATGGACGACTTGGAGCACAGTTTCTCGATCATAGACAAGAATAACTAAAGTACCGCTTTTAATTTGACTAGACTAGGTACCGGACTAGTAAATAGTGCAACACTCATGGAATGGATAGTAAAACTGCAAACGGATGGGGGGTTGTTCGTCCGCTTCCTCGTCGGTAAGCGGGGAGGAGGATGGATCTGTTAATATTACCATCATAACTGTTGTTATTAATTCACGGACATCCGTCTATCTCTGGTTAGGCGGATGGTTAGCGAGTATCTATAGAATTGCTATGGTTTATCTTTTGCTGCAATTGCGTCACCCCAGGTTGTGTCCCCTTTAGAGGCATAAAGACTTGCTGAGTACCCCTAGGGTCTCACACGATAAATTTTTGATTCAGATGAACAGGTAAGCTCGCAAGATGGATACTGGGTGGAAGATACGGACGATGTGGGCAACGATCATTCGGTGTAGAGATTCCGGGAACGGGGATCCGTGAGATCTGTGGGCGGGATGTGTTTATTTATGGGGCATCTTATGCCAATTTGCTTCTTATCCGTACTCGGATTTTGTCTTCCGCTTCCGCCTGATACTCTGTTGATTGATGTATGAGGAGATATCCTAAACTATTATATCTATCTAGGATATTTGGATCTTGCCGTATGGCATTGCTATATTTCCTTTCTTTTTAGATGGAATGGCTCTGATGTATTGTTGTATGGTGGCTTGCATACATACTCATTTGTGTATGTAGTTGATCCCTTCGCCTGCCGATTACGCCGCCCGTTCTGGTCCCGATATTTGGAAATGGTTGGGACGGCCGAAAGGTCTACCTGTGAGTGGCATTTGGGCCCCACCGTACTATTTCAACCATTTCCGCTCATCCAGGCTTGTAACTAGGAGCGTAATTCACCGAGGTAGTTACACATTGGAACCCCAAAACCGTGGCCAATAACTCATGAAAATGGCTACAAAACACGAAAACGATGAGTTTTTGGTCATAACTCTCAAACATGTATGAGGTCTTTCGGTCGTTAGAAATCGCCCTGGAATCCCAAAATTGTGGGCAGTAACTCATGAAAACGGCCATAAAATGCGAAAAGGACGAGTTTTTGGTCATAACTCTAAAACATGTATCGGGTCTTAGGTTGGTGTAAATCGCCCTCGAACCCCAAAACATGGACAATAGCTCATGAAAACAGCCATAAAACGTGAAAATGATGAGTTTTTTTGTGATATCTCTTAAATATGTATCGGCTCGTACGGGCCATGGAAATCGCCCTGGAACCCCAAAACTGTGGATAATAGCTCATGAAAATGGCCATAAAACGTGAAAACGACGACTGCTTGGTGATAACTCTCATACATGTATCAGGTCTTAAAATCGCCGTAAATCGCCCTAGAACCCCAAAACTTTGGACAATAGGTCTTGAAAACGGCCATAAAACGTGAAAGGGAATAGTTTTTGGTGATAACTCTCAAACTTGTATCGGGTCTTACGGGCCATGCAAATCTCAATGTAACCCCAAAACTGTGGGGAACAGCTCATGAAAACGTCCGTGAAATGCGAAAACGACGACTTTTTGGTCATATCTCACAAACATGAATCAGGTCTTACGGGCCATGCAAATCGCCCTAGAACTCCAAAACTATGGCCAATAACTCATGAAAACGGTCATAAAACATGAAAACGACGAGTTTTTGGTTATAAGTCTCAAATATTTTCCACATCTTACGTTCATTTTAAATCGCCGTGGACCCCCAAAACAGTGGGCAATAACTCATAAAAACAGCCATAAAACGTGAAAACGATGAGTTCTTGGTCATAACTCTGAAACATGTATCGGATCTTAGGTAGGTGGATATCTCCCTGAAACCCCAAAATTGTGGGCTATATCTCATGAAAACGTCCATAAAATGCAAAACTATAATTATTCGTGATATCTTTTAAACATGTATTAAGTCTTACGGGCCTTGGAAATCGACCTCGAACCCCAAAACTGTGGGTAATTGCTCACGAAAACGACAATACAATGAGAAAACGACGAGTGCTTGGTGGTAACTCTCATACATGCACTAGGTTTTACAATCGTTGTAAATCGAACTAGAACACCAAAACTATGCCAATAACTCAGGAAAACGGCCATAAAACACGAAAACAACGAGTTTTTGTTCATAAATCTCAAACATGTATCAGGTCTTACGGTCATTATAAATGGCCTTAGAACCCCAAAACTATGGGCAATAACTCGTTAAAACGTCGAAAAAACGTGAAAACGACGGGTTTTTGGTCATAACTCTCAAACATGTATTAGCTCTTAGGTCAGTGTAACTCGCCCTGGAACCCCCAAAACCGTGGGCAATAGCTCATGAAACGTCCATAAATCGAGAAAATGACAAGTTATTTGTGATATCTCTTAAACATGTATCGGGTCTTTTGTGCCATGTAAATCCCGCCAGAACCCCAAAACCGTGGGTCATGAAAACGGTCATAAAACGTGAAAATGACGAGTGCTTGTGGTAACTCTCATACAAGAACCGTGTCTTACAGTCGATAAGTCATGAAAACAGCCATAAAACATGAAAACGATCAGTTTTTGGTGATAACTCTTAAGCATGTATCGGGTCTTACGTGCCATGCAAATCTCCATTGAACCCCAAAACTGTGGGAAATAGCTCATGAAAACGCCCACCAAACTCGAAAATGACGAGTTTTTGGTCATAAATATCAAACATGTATCGGGTCTTACGTGGCATGCAAATCGCTCTAGACCCCAAACTGTGGCCAATAACTCGTAAAAACAGCCATAAAACGTGAAAACAATGTGTTTTTGGTCATAACTATAAAACATGTATCGGGTCTTTGGTGGGTGTAAATCGCCCTAGAACCCCAAAACAGTGGGCATAGCTCATGAAAACAGACATAAAACGCGAAAATCACAAGTTTTTGTGTGGTATCTCTTAAATATGTATCGGGTCTTACGGGCCATGGAAATCGCCCTGGAAACCCCAAAATTGTGGTTAATAGCTCATGACAACGGCCATAAAACATGAAAAAGACGACTGCTTGGTGATAACTCTCATACATGTATCAGGTCTTAAAGTCACCATAAATCGCCCTAGAACCCCAAAATTATGGACAATAGGTCATGAAAACGGCCATAAATCATGAAAACGATATGTCTTTGGTGATAACTCTCAAACATGTATTGGGTCTTACGGGCCATGCAAATGTCCATGGAACCCTAAAACTATGGGGAATGGCTCATGAAAACGGCTAAAAAACGCGAAAACGACAAGTTTTGGTCATATCTCTCGAACATGTATCGGTTCTTAGGGGCCATGCAAATTGCATTGGAACCCCCAAAACTGTGGCCAATAACTCATGAAAATAGCTACAAAACACGAAAACGATGAGTTTTTGGTCATAACTCTCAAACATGTATGAGGTCTGTCGGTCGTTAGAAATCGCCCTAGAATCCCAAAATTGTGGGCAGTAACTCATGAAAACGGCCATAAAATGCGAAAAGGACGAGTTTTTGGTCATAACTCTAAAACATGTATCGGGTCTTAGGTTCGTGTAAATCGCCCTAGAGCCCCAAAACATGGACAATAGCTCATGAAAACAGCCATAAAACGCGAAAATGATGAGTTTTTTTGTGATATCTCTTAAATATGTATCGGCTCTTACGGGCCATGAAAATCGCCCTGGAACCCCAAAACTGTGGATAATAGCTCATGAAAATGGCCATAAAACATGAAAACGACGACTGCTTGGTGATCACTCTCATACATGTATCGGGTCTTAAAATCGCCGTAAATCGCCCTAGAACCCCAAAACTTTGGACAATATGTCTTGAAAAGAGCCATAAAACGTGAAAACGAATAGTTTTTGGTGATAACTCTCAAACTTGTATCGGGTCTTACGGGCCATGCAAATCTCAATGGAACCCCAAAACTGTGGGGAATAGCTCATGAAAACGTCCGTGAAATGCGAAAACGACGAGTTTTTGGTCATATCTAACAAACATGAATCAGGTCTTACAGGCCATGCAAATCGCCCTAGAACTCCAAAACTATGGCCAATAACTCATGAAAACGGCCATAAAACATGAAAGCGACGAGTTTTTGGTCATCAGTCTTAACATTTTCCACATCTAACGTTCATTTTAAATCGCCGTGGACCCCCAAAACAGTGGGCAATAACTCATGAAAACAGCCATAAAACGTGAAAACGATGAGTTTTTGGTCATAACTCTGAAACATGTATCGGATCTTAGATAGGTGGATATCTCCCTGAAACCCCAAAATTGTGGGCTATATCTCATGAAAACGTCCATAAAATGCAAAACTACAATTATTCGTGATATCTTTTAAACAAAGTCTTACGGGCCTTGGAAATCGACCTCGAACCCCAAAACTGTGGGTAATGTCTCACGAAAACGATAATACAATGAGAAAACGACGAGTGCTTGGTGGTAACTCTCATACGTGCACTAGGTCTTACAATCGTTGTAAATCGAACTAGAACCCCAAAACTATGGACAATAGGTCATGAAAATGTCCATAAAATGTGAAAACGACAAGTTTTTGGTCATAATTCTCAAACATCTATCGGGTCTTACGGGCCATGCAAATCTCCATCGAACCCTAGTTCATGAAAACGACCATAAAATGCGAAAACGACGAGCTTTTGGTCATATCTCTCAAACATGAATCCGGTCTTACAGGCCATGCATGTTGCCCTAGAACCCAAAAACTTTGGCCAATAAGTCAGGAAAACGGCCATAAAACACGAAAACAACGAGTTTTTGGTCATAAATCTCAAACATGTATCAGGTCTTACGGTCATTATAAATCGCCTTAGAACCCCAAAACTATGGGCAATAAATCGTTAAAACGTCCAAAAAACGTGAAAACGACGGGTTTTTGGTCATAACTCTCAAACATGTATTAGCTCTTAGGTCAGTGTAACTCGCCCTGGAACCCCCAAAACCGTGGGCAATAGCTCATGAAACGTCCATAAATCAAGAAAATGACGAGTTATTTGTGATATCTCTTAAACATGTATCGGGTCTTTTGTGCCATGTAAATCCCGCCAGAACCCCGAAACCGTGGGTCATGAAAACGGTCATAAAACGTGAAAATGACGAGTGCTTGTGGTAACTCTCATACAAGAACCGTGTCTTATAGTCGATAAGTCATGAAAACAGCCATAAAACATGAAAACGATAAGTTTTTGGTGATAACTCTTAAACATGTATCGGGTCTTACGTGCCATGCAAATCTCCATTGAACCCCAAAACTGTGGTAAATAGCTCATGAAAACGCCCACCAAACTCGAAAATGACGAGTTTTTGGTCATAAATATCAAACATGTATCGGGTCTACGTGGCATGCAAATCGCTCTAGACCCCAAATTGTGGCCAATAACTCGTAAAAACAGCCATAAAACGTGAAAACAATGTGTTTTTGGTCATAACTATAAAACATGTATCGGATCTTTGGTGGGTGTAAATCGCCCTAGAACCCCAAAACAGTGGGCATAGCTCATGAAAACGGACATAAAACGCGAAAATCACAAGTTTTTATGTGGTATCTCTTAAATATGTATCGGGTCTTACGGGCCATGGAAATCGCCCTGGAAACCCCAAAACTGTGGTTAATAGCTCATGACAACGACCATAAAACATGAAAAAGATGACTGCTTGGTGATAACTCTCATACATGTACCAGGTCTTAAAGTCACCATAAATCGCCCTAGAACCCCAAAATTATGGACCAGGTCATGAAAACGGCCATAAATCATGAAAACGATCTGTCTTTGGTGATAACTCTCTAACATGTATTGGGTCTTACGAGCCATGCAAATGTCCATGGAACCCTAAAACTATGGGGAATGGCTCATGAAAACGGCTAAAAAACGCGAAAACGACGAGTTTTTGGTCATATCTCTCAAACATGTATCGATTCTTACGGGCCATGCAAATTGCATTGGAACCCCAAAATTGTGGCCAATAACTCATGAAAATGGCTACAAAACACGAAAACGATGAGTTTTTGGTCATAACTATCAAACATGTATGAGGTCTTTCGGTCATTAGAAATCGCCCTGGAATCCCAAAATTGTGGACAATAACTCATGAAAACGGCCATAAAATGCGAAAAGGACGAGTTTTTGGTCATAACTCTAAAACATGTATCGTGTCTTAGGTTGGTGTAAATTGCCCTAGAACCCCAAAAAGTGGACAATAGCTCATGAAAACAGCCATAAAACGCGAAAATGACGAGTTTTTTGTGATATCTCTTAAATATGTATCGGCTCTTACGGGCCATGGAAATCGCCCTGGAACCCCAAAACTGTGGATAATAGCTCATAAAAATGGCCATAAAACGTGAAAACGACGACTGCTTGGTGATAACTCTCATACATGTATCGGGTCTTAAAATCGCCGTAAATCACCCTAGAACCCCAAAACTATGGACAATAGGTCTTGAAAACAGCCATAAAACGTGAAAACGAATAGTTTTTGGTGATAACTCTCAAACTTGTATCGGGTCTTATGGGCCATGCAAATCTCAATGGAACCCCAAAACTGTGGGGAACAGCTCATGAAAACTTCCGTGAAATGCCAAAACGACGAGTTTTTGGTCATATCTCACAAACATGAATCAGGTCTTATGGGCCATGCAAATCACCCTAGAACTCCAAAACTATGGCCAATAACTCATGAAAACGGCCATAAAACATGAAAACGACGAGTTTTTGGTTATAAGTCTCAAATATTTTCCACATCTTACGTTCATTTTAAATCGCCGTGGACCCCCAAAACAGTGGGCAATAACTCATGAAAACAGCCATAAAACGTGAAAACGATGAGTTTTTGGTCATAACTCTAAAACATGTATCGGTTCTTAGGTAGGTGGATATCTCCCTAAAACCCCAAAATTGTGGGCTATCTCATGAAAACTTCCATAAAATGCAAAACTACAAATTATTCGTGATATATTTTAAACATGTATTAGGTCTTACGGGCCTTGGAAATCGCCCTCGAACCCCAAAAATGTGGGTAATTGCTCACGAAAATGACAATACAATGAGAAAACGACGAGTGCTTGCTGGTAACTCTCATACATGCACTAGGTCTTACAATCATTGTAAATCGAACTAGAACACCAAAACTATGGACAATAGGTCATGAAAATGGCCATAAAATGTGAAAACGACAAGTTTTTGGTGATAACTCTCAAACATGTGTCGGGTCTTATGGGCCATCCAAATCTCCATGGAACCCTAGTTCATGAAAACAGCCATAAAAATGCGAAAACGACGAGCTTTTGGTTATATCTCTCAAACATGAATCGGGTCTTATAGGCCATGCATGTTGCCCTAGAACCCAAAACAATTGGCCAATAAGTCAGGAAAACGGCCATAAAACACGAAAACAACGAGTTTTTGGTCATAAATCTCAAACATGTATCAGGTCTTACGGTCATTATAAATCGCCTTAGAACCCCAAAACTCTGGGCAATAACTCATGAAAACGTCCATAAAACGCGAAAACGACGGGTTTTTGGTCATAACTCTCAAACATGTATCAGCTCTCAGGTCAGTGTAACTCGCCCTAGAACCCCCAAAACAGTGGGCAATAGCTCATGAAAACGTCGATAAATCGAGAAAATGACGACTTATTTGTGATATCTCTTAAACATGTATCTGGTCTTTTGTGCCATGTAAATCCCGCCAGCACCCCAAAACCGTGGGTCATGAAAACGGTCATAAAACGTGAAAATGACGAGTGCTTTGTGGTAAATCTCATACATGTACCGGGTCTTATAGTCGTTGCACAGTAAGTCATGAAAACGTCCATAAAACGTGAAAACGATCAGTGTTTGGTGATAACTGTCAAACATGTATCGGGTCTTACGTGCCATGCAAATCTCCATTGAACCCCAAAACTGTGGGGAATAGCTCATGAAGAGGCCCACCAAACGCGAAAATGATGAATTTTTGGTCATAAATATCAAACATGTATCGGGTCTTACGTGCCATGCAAATTTCTCTAGACCCCAAACTGTGGCCAATAACTTATAAAAACAGCCATAAAACCTGAAAACAATGTGTTTTTGGTCATAACTCTAAAACATGTATCGGGTCTTTGGTGGGTGTAAATCGCCCTAGAACCCCAAAACAGTGGGCACATCTCATGAAAACGGACATAAAACGCGAAAATCACAAGTTTTTTTTGTGGTATCTCTTAAATATGTATCGGGTCTTACTGCCATGGAAATCGCCCTGAAACCCCCAAAACTTTGGTTAATAGCTCATGACAACGGCCATAAAACATGAAAATGACGACTACTTGGTGATAACTCTCATACATGTACCAGGTCTTAAAGTCACCATAAATCGCCCTAGAACCCCAAAATTATGGACAATAGGTCATGAAAACGGCCATAAAACATGAAAACGATATGACTTTGGTGATAACTCTCAAACATGTATTGGGTCTTACGGGCCAAGCAAATGTCCATGGAACCCTAAAACTGTGGGGAATGGCTCATGAAAACGGCTAAAAACGCAAAAAGGATGATTTTTGGTCATATCACTCAAACATGTATCGGTTCTTACGGGCCATGCATATTGCCTTGGAACCCCAAAACCATGGCCAATAACTCATGAAAACGGCCATAAAACACGAAAACGATGAGTTTTTTATCATAACTCTCAAACATGTATAAGGTCTTTTGGTCGTTAGAAATCGCCCTGGAATCCCAAAGTTGTGGGCAATAACTCATGAAAACAGCCATAAAACGCGAAAAGCACGAGTTTTTGGTCATAACTCTAAAACATGTATCGGGTCTTAGGATCGTGTAAATCGCCCTAGAACCCCAAAAAAGTGGACAATAGCTCATGAAAACGGCCATAAAACGCGAAAATGACGTGCTTTGGCAATATCTCTATAATATGTATCGGCTCTTATGGGCCATGGAAATCGCCCAGGAACCCCAAAACTGTGGATAATAGCTCATGAAAACGTCCATAAAATATAAAACTGATGAATTATTTGTGATATCTTTTAAACATGTATTAGGTCTTACGGGCCATGGAAATCGCCCTAGAAACCCAAAACTGTGGGTAATTGCTCATGAAAACGACAATACAATGAGAAAACGATGAGTGCTTAGTGGTAACTCTCATACATGCACTAGGTCTTACAGTGGTTGTAAATCGAACTATAACCCCAAAACTATGGACAATAGGTCATGAAAATTGCGATAAAATGTGTAAACGACAAGTTTTTGGTGATAACTCTCAAAGATGTAACGGGTCTTATGGGCCATGCAAATCTCCATGGAACCCTAGTGAAATGGATCGTATGGGCACCTAGAGGGGGGTGAATAGGTGCTAACCAATTTTTAATACTTTTTCAATTTTAGGCTTGACACAAAGTAAATTCTCTAGATATGCAACTACGAGAATTTCCCGATATGCAACCCTAACTACTAAGCACGTAAAAAGAGGAGCGAGGAAACCGTAGTGGAGCACGCGGAGACACAGGGATTTGTTTTACCGTAGTTCCTTCCTTGTTAAGGGAAGTACATCTGTGTTGGAGGGGTGGGCGGTTCTAAGACCACCACGCCATAATAGGCCTCACCCTATTCTCCGATGGATCTTGCCACGAGAGGCCTGATCCACCTTCTCCACTATTGGATCCCTTCGAGGCGGTAACCGGTGCCTTTTACAACACTATCAGGGCACACACCCACAACCGAATTGGGGGCTCCCGAGATGACAACAAGCTGCCACAAGAACAAGGTTTATCAATATAAACAAAAACAAGGATCTAGGTATTTGCAAGAAATACTAGATCGGGGGTTCTACAAATGAATGGAGAGGAGATGAAGCGCTTGATTGCTGATGATGAAGATCGAGTTCTCCTCCTTTGATTCCCCAAGGGACGGCGCCTTTGGGTGGATCTAGGTGGAGGTCTCTTGGATGAAGGTTGTTGATCAGATCTCGTCTTTTTCGAATGAATCAAGGGGTCTGGCAGGAGGGGGAAGGCTGGCTTAAATACCCCCTCCCCAGATCTGGCTGTTGCACAACTTTGGGGGCCGATTATCCGCCCCCTGGAAAACTCCGCCCCCAGGGCGGATTCTCCGGGGGAAACTCCGACCCCTCTCTGGGGCTGGCGCCTACAAAACTTGGTGAAGATCTTGGGGGGGCGGATAATCCGGCCCCCTCCAGACCGGAAAGTCCGGCCAACATTCTGCCCCCTCTCTGGGGCTTGCGCCTTGGCGATGAGCATGGGGACGGACTATCCGGCCCTCCTGAGGGGCGGATTATCCGGCGGGGCCGGAAAATCCGGCCAAAACTCCGCCCCCCTTCTAGGGCTGGCGCCTGCTTGGGAAGAGGGAGGGGAGGATTATCCGCCCCTGGTGGGGGGCGGATAATCCGCCCCCAAAGGCAGAATCCTTTTCCCTTTTTCTCAAAGAGAGCTGCAACACTTCAACACACATTAAATAATCCTTGATATTGTTATCTAACACACAAAACACTAGGGATTATAAAATGTTCTTTCAATCTCCCCCTTTTTGGTGTTAGATGACAATATTAGGATTTGCAATGAAACCGGCTAATGCCACCTTAAATAATGAAAGACGCTCCCCCTAGATGTGTGCATATTTAAAATTTGCATTTGAATACAAATACACACACTAGAGAGAACACAACTTCCATTACAAAGATAATTGAAACAAGGTGGTTTGGGAAACAAGGTCATACCACTGGGATGAGAATATAGCCAAAGAACATAGTTTGTTTGATAGCCTCCAAGCACATCCCAACAATACTGATGCATACATAGATAATCCCATGAATCCATATGCCATCAAATATGCTCCATAGATAAATCCAGAATTCCATGAGATCAATAGATAAATCCAGAATTCCATGAATACCAAACATAGTACCAAACATAGTGGAGCACGACATAGTATTACATAATTAAACACAAATAGCAAATAAGTTCACGCTAAAAAAAGGCACAAGCAAGCAAATAAAACGACTAAAAGAAAATGCTTGCGCCCGACCCTTGCAAATCCACGAGACCTAATAGAACTACTTCTCCCCCTTTGGCATCGAAACGCCAAAAAGGAAGAAGAGCGATGCTAACGCCCCTATAGATCACTCCTCCTCATCCTCGTCATAGTCATTCCCGTCCCCTTCCTCTTCATCATACTCATCATCATCGTCATCACCTGGAGGAGTGGGTGCCCTCGGTGGAGGAGGAAAGAGGCAACTCTCGAGCTCGCCATAGTTGATCCCTGAGGTGTTCCACTGAGCATACGGATCCGGAGCAGTGGGAGGAGGTGGATGGCCAGTGGCACCTGAGACATGGTGGAGAATAAGCTGTTGCGTGTGATCCCTCTCATGATCCCTGTGGTAAGCCTCATATTGGCCCTTGTGAGTGTCAATGCCCATGCAAAGAATGTGCTGCTGGAACCAAGTGAGCTGCTTAACCTCGCGTGCCATTGGGGACACCGTGGAACGATGACCACTAGCCCGAGCATCACGCATCACGGACTCCGGGGCAGTGGAAGGGTGATGGGTCTTCTGAGCCTTGTTGTAGATTTTCTTGGGCTTGTGAATTCCATCCAAATCAGTGCCAAAATCCTCATGTGGAAACATATGCTTGACGAGCATCATTATGAAAGGAGCATAAGGAATAGAGAGCCTGTTGATCATAGCATCCATCATCTCATGATAAATATAGTCCATGACATCTAGTTTGTAACCTGTGGCTGATCCAGAGTTAGTGGCACACTCGTGAGCAAAAGCAAGGAGTGGAACCAGGTGGCCACGGATCCTGTCATTGTTGCCACCACTAGGAGCGATGTAGTCCCTAAATATGCCAACAAGGGAGGCATACAAGGGAGAGAGGCCAGCGAAAGTACCAGCAACACCATCAGAAGAAAGGCAAGGAGCAAGTGCAGTATCCTTGGATGGCTTCAGAGGAGAGATGATACGGTGGCCTGAAGGAGTGTCACGGCCATGGAATGCATAACCAAGAACCTGCCCAAAGGTGCTAAAGTCCGAATGAATCATGGTGGTCCCTGTCATCCACTTCATAGTACGGCGCTCATCACCGCAAATCACCAGAGTTGAGAAGAACTACCGCACCACAGAGGAATCATAGTCGCATTGGATAGTCATGAGGTGGTGCAGCCCCATCTTGTTGGTCACATCTAGTGCCGCAATGAGCCTTGTCTTGGATTGAGCCTCAGTCAAATTGATGGGACGCATAGGGCGAAGCTTGAGAGTAGCATAGACATCATCATGAATAGCCCGAAAGTGGGCATTCCAAAACATAGAGTCCTCGGGGGGACCATCACTGTCAGCCTCATCATAATAATCAGTCTGGAAAATGGTGGCATACTGAAGACTGTCCATAGCCTTGTAATTGGGTCGAGACTGTTTGCCCTTGCGAGATGCGGTCCTCTTAGTTTTCTTACTTGCCGCTGCCATCCGTTTAGCCTCTCTTGCTGCTCTGCTGACCTCGGTCTCGTCAATGAACTTCCCTTTTGCAGTAGGCTTGAGATAACGGGCACAGGAACGACGGACGAAGGTCTTGGTCGGCTTGGAACCACCTGTGAAAAGCATTAGAGGGATAGCATGGAGATAAACATACACACAAGTCCAGGAAAGAACACGGAGAAAGAGTAGCATTGCAACCCATAACCAATGATGTGTATTGCAGAAGCAGGACCAAAACAGACCAGAATTTAATCTCCAGGCCGGATTATCCGGCCCTGGCAGGGGCGGATAATCCGCCCACCGCAGAAATTTTCTGGATTGGCCCAGATCTACCATGGCAAAATAGATCGGGTACTAGGGTTGCAATTATACTGATTCTAGCATGTAAGGAACAACACCAAGGACCTTCTACAACGAGATTTCCACCAAATAAAATGCATCCCATACAAAAGGAGAGAGATGAGGGAGTTACCCTCACTCATTGGAGGAAAATCGCGGAGGAGAAGATACCGGAGGCGAGGTGAAGAAGATCCGGGGAGAGCCCGGAGAATCCGGTGGTCGAATCGAATCCGGGAGAGGCGGATGCTCTAGCGGCAGCTGGGGGCAGAGGTAGGGTTGGGGAGGGCTGGCTGCTCTGCTTGAGCCTGCCCTCCCCGACCCAGCCTATAAGGGGCCGATTTCGCCCGGGGCGGATAATCCGCCCCCCACTTAAGGCGGATAATCTGCCCCCCCCCCTGGAATTCTGTAAATTACAGATTCAGGCCAGAGCAACCTAGCAAACCCCTCGATGGTGTTTTAGAGGACTTGTGTGCAAGAATAGATGGTTCAAAGAGGGAGAGAAAGGCTTGGGTTGAGAGCATCAAACTGAGATGGTACTGCACACCCAAATTTGCAAGAATCAAATCAATCAAAAGCCAAATTTGAGTGTGTTTTCCATAAGAACATGAGATATGCAAGAAAATCCAATGAGACCCATAAGAAACCAACTCTTCTTGAGGAAGAGGGCGGTGGCCGAAGCCACCATGTTGGAGCGCATGGCATGACACCGCGAAGATGTATCTTGAGTTCAAAACCAATGCTCATCGATGACCCACATATCACAAAATGATATTAAGGGAAATGATTTTACTTGTTTTCGGCATTATGGGGGAGGGTTGGCCCAATCAATTAGGACCACACTCCCCCTATGTCTATGCCCGCATCTAAACCAAATACATGAATAAGAGCAAGTGAGTGTGCAAGGGTAGTCAAACCAAGCTCCTTGAATCTATGATATTTAGCTCATTCCTCAAATAAAAAAATCTTGCTTCATCAAGAGGCTTCGTGAAAATATCAGCAAGTTGGTTCTATGTGCTCACAAAGGATAGGGCAATATCACCACGAGCAACATGATCCCGAATAAAGTGGTTGCGAATCTCTATATGTTTTGTTCTTGTATGCTGCACGGGATTGTAAGCAATTTTGATAGAACTTTCATTGTCGCATAATACAGGCACTTTGTCACAATTTACACCATATTCCTTTAAAGTTTGCCTCATCCATAACAATTGTGTACAAGCACTTGCAGCAGCAACATATTCGGCTTCGGCGGTTGAGAGTGAAATACAATTATGTTTCTTTGATGACCAACACACTAGAGACCTGTCCAAGAATTGACATGCACCAGAGGTTGATTTCCTATCATCTTTGTCACCAGCCCAATCTGAATAAGTGTAACCACATAGAGAGAAACTTGAACCCTTGGGATACCATAACCCAAAATTTGGGGAATGAACCAAATATCGGAAGATTCACTTGACCGCCACTAAGTGGCTTTCATTAGGAGCGGCTTAGTACCTTGAACACACTCCTACACTTAACACGATATCGGGCCTAGATGCACAAAGGTAAAGGAGAGAGTCGATCATGGATCGGTATACCTTTTGATCCACGTCTTTACCCTTGGGATTGAGCTCAAGATGACACTTTGTTTGCATTGGGGTAGCAACACCATTGAGATCCGTCATCTTGAACCTTTTGAGCATGTCTTGGATGTACTTAGCTTGATTAATAAAGGTTCCCTCTCTAAGTTGTTTGATCTCAAATCCAAGAAAGAACCTCAGCTCACCCATCATGGACATCTCAAACCTGTCAGTCATAAGCTTTGAAAATTCATTATTAAAATCTTGGTTAGTAGAGCCAAAAATAATGTCATCTACATAAAGTTGGCATACAAAAAGCTCCCCATTAACCTTCTTAGTAAAAAGAGTGGGATCGATTTACCCAACTTCGAATCCACGGTCTAGCAAAAGCTCTTTAAGGTGCTCATACCACGCACGTGGGGCTTGTTTAAGGCCATAGAGCGCCTTATCGAGTTTGTAGACATGGTTCGGAAATTTGGGGTCCTCAAACCCTGGGGGCTGCTTGACGTATACTAACTCATGTAGAGGACCATTAAGGAAAGCGCTCTTAACATCCATTTGTTGTAATTTAAAATTATGATGGGCTGCATATGCAAGAAGGATACGGATGGACTCAAGACGAGCCACAGGAGCATAGGTCTCGCCAAAATCAATTCCTTCCACTCGAGAGAATCCTTGAGCCACGAGTCGTGCTTTATTCCTCACAACAATGCCATTTTCATCTTGTTTGTTCTTGAAGATCCACTTGGTGCCGATAACATTGCGGCAATCCTTTGGTTTCTCTACGAGCTTCCAAACTTTGTTGTGTTCGAAGTTATTTAATTCTTCATGCATTGCAACAACCCAATCGGGGTCTTCAAGAGCATCAAAAACCTTCTTCGGTTCAACCATGGAAATGTGAGCTTGATGATCACAGAAGCTTGCAAGTTCTCTTCTAGTGGATACCCTTCGTCATAGATCACCAACAACCTTCTCAAGAGTGTGACCCCTTAGTTCAAGGTTCTGATAAGCACGAGCCTTGCGACAAGCCTCAATGTCCTTATTGTTTCTAGAAGGAGTTGAATCAGTATTTGTATCCTTGTCTTGATTACTGCCTTGCCCCTGATCTTGGTCTGCGTTAACACCAGAAGATTGCTGCTGAGTTTTTTCTTCAGGGCCGGATAATCCACCCCTTGGAGGGGCCGGACTATCTGGCCTGGGAGGTGAAGTACCAGAGCCTTCTTCCTAAGAGTGTCTGACAGGATTTGGAGACCCAGGGCCGGATAATCCGCCCTCGGGGCCGGAGAATTCGGCCTGGGAGCTTCAGATTTGTTGGCTTCTCCTCCGGATCATCTGGAACGAGTTGGAGTGCCAAGGGCGGATTGTCCGCCCTTTGTAGGGGGCGGATAGTCCGGCCTGGGACTACCAACTTGTCCAGGGGACAGATGATCTTCAGCAGATTGTGGTGTTGGTGCAGGAATTTCTCCAACAGTAGGAGCTTGTTGATCTTGTGTAGATGAGGGCTCCACATGTGTGGAGCATTGTCCTTCCCGATCCGCCACAAGGGGTTCCTCAATGGGGCGGAAAAATCCCATGCCCATTCTTCTTATGGCATCTTGGGGTATTTCAACATCTGCATCACAAACATCAACTTGCCCTGCAAAGGAGCCGTTATTTTCATCGAACTCCACACTACAAGATTCTACAACAATCCCAGTGAGATTGTTGTAGACTCTATAAGTGTGGGATTCGGCACCGTAACCAACAAAAATACCTTCTAAAGCCTCGGACTCAAATTTTGACAAATGGACACCTTTAATAAGAAAGAAACAATTACACCCGAATACCTTGAAGTATGAGATGTTGGGCTTGTTACCGGTAAGAATTTCATATGGAGTCTTGTCCAAAATATTTCGGAGGTAGAGCCGGTTTGATGAGTGACAAGCAGTGGATATGGCTTCAGCACAAAAATTATAAGGAGACTTGAATTCAGCCAACATTGATCTTGCCATGTCCATCAAAGTCCGGTTCTTCCTCTCAGCTACACCATTTTGTTGAGGGGTGTACGCAGCGGAATATTGATGTCTAATCCCCTCTTCGCTCAGAAACTCATTCAAAGTGTAGTTCTTGAATTCGGAGCCATTGTCACTTCTTATTGCCAAGATAGGAACATTGTGTTGACGTTGGACTTCATTGTCAAAGTCAATGACAGTTTGTTAAGTCTCACTTTTCAGCTTGAAAAAATAGACCCATGTGTATCTTGAGTAATCATCGACAATGACCAAGCAATATTTCTTCCCACCAAGACTTGCATGAGAAGGAGGACCAAATAAATCCACATGAATTAATTCCAAGATCCTCTTTGATGACACAATAGTCTTCCTCTTGTGGGGAGACTCATGCATTTTTCCTTCTACACAAGCCCTGCAAACACGATCTTTGGCAAAAGAGACATTGTATTTTAGTCCAAGGATGTGGCCACCCTTCTGGAGAGTTTGCAAAGTTCTCATGTTGACATGGGCTAAACGGCGATGCCATAGCCAGCCCACGTCGGCCTTTCTGAATAGACACATCGGACCCGAAGTGGTTTTCCCTGAGAAGTCCACCACATACAGGTCATTTTCGACGTATCCAACGAAAGCAACCTTTAGAGACTTGCTCCACAAGAGTACCACCAAATCATCATCGATAAAAACAGCAAAACCCATCTTGCCAAGGGCACGAACAGAAAGAAGGTTGTAACCGAGGGTCTCAACAAGCATGACGTCCACAAGAGAGATATCGTGGGCAACCACAACCTTGCCAAGACCCAATACCTGAGATTTAGACTTATCACCATAGGATACTGTGATATTATCATGATTTGGACGCATCTCCGTGATGATCTCCTTGCTTCCGGTCATATGACTAGTGCAGCCACTATCCAGCACCCATTTCGACCCACCGGAAGCATAGCCCTGCAAGAAAATTACTTCTTGGTTTTAGGTACCCATTTTTCAATGGGCCCTTTCATGTTAGTAACAAGGGTCTTTGGGACCCAAATAGACCAAGCAATATATTCATCAACGGGACCTACATAATAAGCATAAACATCACCATAGACATCACAAAAGAGTTCATAATTCAGATTGTGAGACCCTGCAAAACCAATATTGTTAGTCTTGTCTTTTGTGATATTCTTCTCAGCGGTGCTTATCTTTGATTGCACATTCTTGGTTTTGTTCTTCTTGGTTTTCTTCTTCTTGGACTTGGTGACATACCCGAGTCCCTCTTTACCATGATTTGACCTTTGTTTGCCAAGGACTTCATCAAGCACACCTTTATCCTTGGGAGTGATGTCCTTGATGACTTCTTTTTCCACACTAGCATTTTCCTTGTTACTATATGTTGAGTTGGATGAGCTAGGAGTATCATATTTGGCCAATCGACTTTGAAGCTGATCATGTGACTCACTGAGAATAGAGAACTCGTTTTTCAACGCCTTGTGAGCATTGTCAAGTTTCTCCAATTCCTCGGAGAGTCTATCATGAGCAGCCCCAAAGTCAATCTTTTCCTTCTTTAACTTCTTTGCTTTGGTGACAGCATTGTCACGTTCCTTAACAAGTTTAGTCACAATTTCATCATGTGACTCTTCAATAGACTCAAGCCTCTCTTCAAGAGAGACCCGAGCCTTTTCCTCTTCTTCAAGAGCATTTTTTAAGGATGCAATTTCCATTGCATCCTCCCTTTCAATTCTGCCCTTTTCTTCAAGGAGAGCTTCGTTTTGGGCTAGCTGATCCATAAGAGCTTCAAAACGAACTTTGTGCTCACCTTGCAAGTTAGTATAGAAATAATCCAAAGCAATAATCTCTTCTTTAACCTTAAGGCTAGTAGGATCATCCATGTCAATCATAGCCTTAGGAAAAGAAGAGTTATAAGAAGTTACCTCAGAGCTCCTTGCCATGAGACAAGTAGCATTCTTGTTGATGATGTTTTCATTCGGAGAGTCGAAGAGAGAAGTTGATGTAGATGTGGTGGCTATAGCAGCCACCTCTTGAGAGCTATCGTCCTTGTCCTCATCTTCACTTCCCGATGAATATTCTTCTTGAGCCACTAGAACAATCTTTGGTTGCTTCTTGAAAGGAGCATTCTTCTTTACAAACTGTTTCTTGCGTGGAGCCTTTGACTTGTCCTTGAAAATGAGTCTTCCTCCATTATCTTCCCTACTTTGATATGGACACTCAGCTACGAAGTGCAGCCGGTCACCACAGTTGAAACTTGTTCTCAACTTGGGACCATTTTCTTTTCTTCCATATGCTCCACTCTTGTGTTCCAGTTCAGCTTTAGCCTTGGCTGGATCTTTCCAGAAGTTTCTAGCATAAAGAGCCAAGTATTGTCCATGAATCCTTTTTATATCCTCAGGACAGTCTAGACCTTCTAGAGCATATTCATCATGATCAATCACACTAGTATTCAAGGCCACGTTGACCCCTTTTTGCATCCCCATAGCTTGAGCACGAGCATCTTCGGCATTCTTGGCAGCCACTTTGAAGACGGCCATTTCTTGCATTACCTCATTGGATGTCATGAGGTGATAGTTAGGCCTACCTTGGATACTTTTCAAATCTGTGGGCTCAAACGGCATAAGAGCACTGACATACTTGCGCTTGATCCATGCATCATCAACATGAGCGGCACCATGATTTCTGAAATTTGTGGCTATAGCCTTAAGCCTCCTATACATGTCTTCATGGTCTTCTCCATCCAACATATAGAATCCTTCAGCTTCGTTGCTCAATGCATCATATCTATTCCTCTTCATACTTTCATTTCCGATGAAGAGCTCGGTGAGAGCATCCCAAGCTTCCTTCGCTGTACTAAGATGCTGAATGTGTGGCATATCTTTGTCACCCACACCAAGCTGTATCATGTGTAGAGTTGTAGCGTTGAGTTGGCTATCGACCACTTCTCTTCTTGTGAGATTGTTGGGGTTTCCAACATGAAGACCATTTTCTATGATCTTCCACAACTCTATAGAGGAACTGCACACATGAGATTTCATCAAAAATTTCCATTGAGTAAAAGTAGATGCAAAAAGTTTGGGTGGATCACCCCTATTATGTATATGTGGGTGAGGAATAGGTGGATCAGGGGAATACACATGAGAAACCTCATTGTATCCATCCTTACCACTATCCTTTTTCGAGGAGGAGCTCTTGCTAGTGTCATCACCAACCACTTCGTTATCTTTAGAAACAGTTTTACCCGTTTCCTTGGATTGCGGAGTGGTATCCTCAGAGTTAGATGGAGGTCATGCTGCGGATGTGGAGAGACGCATTATCAATTGACGCATCTCTTCCATCTTAGCCTCCATTGAATTCACCAAGGTTGTTTCCAACGTCTTGAGATCGTTCATGGTGACTACCTCCGGAGCATCACTCCCATCTACCTTGGAACCCATACTTCTCTTAGGCGGTTAAGCCCAAAATAAGAGCCGAGGCTCTGATACCAATTGAAATGGATCGTATGGGCACCTAGAGGGGGGATGAATAGGTGCTAACCAATTTTTAATACTTTTTCAATTTTAGGCTTGACACAAAGTAAATTCTCTAGATATGCAACTACGAGAATTTCCCTATATGCAACCCTAACTACTAAGCACGTAAAAAGAGGAGCGAGGAAATCATAGTGGAGCACGCGGAGACACAGGGATTTATTTTAACGCAGTTCCTTCCTTGTTAAGGGAAGTACATCTGCGTTGGAGGGGTGGGAGGTTCTAAGACCACCACGCCACAATAGGCCTCACCCTATTCTCCGATGGATCTCGCCACGAGAGGCCTAATCCACCTTCTCCACTATTGGATCCATTCGAGGCGGGAACCGGTGACTTTTACAACACTATCGGGGCACACACCCACAACCGAATTGGGGGCTCCCGAGATGACAACAAGCTGCCACAAGAACAAGGTTTATCAATATAAACAAAAACAAGGATCTAGGTATTTGCAAGAAATACTAGATCGGGGGTTCTCCAAATGAATGGAGAGGAGATGAAGTGCTTGATTGCTGATGATGAAGATTGAGTTCTCCTTTGATTCCCCAAGGGACGGGGCCTTTGGGTGGATCTAGGTGGAGCTCTCTTGGATGAAGGTTGCCGATCAGATCTCGTCTTTTTCGAATGAATCAAGGGGTCTGGCAGGAGGGGGAAGGCTGGCTTAAATACCCCCTCCCCAGATCTGGCCGTTGCACAACTTTGGGGGCGGATTATCCGCCCCCCACTTGGGGTGGATTATCCTCCCCCTGGAAAAACTCCGCCCCCAGGGCGGATTCTACGGGGGAAACTCCGCCCCCTCTCTAGGGCTGGCGCCTACAAAACTTGGTGAAGATCTTGGGGGGGCGGATAATACGGCCCCCTCCAGGGGCGGATTATCCGGCCAGACCGGAAAGTCCGGCCAACACTCCGCCCCCTCTCTGGGGCTTGCGCCTTGGCGATGAGCATGGGGGGCGTACTATCCGGGCCCCCTGAGGGGCGGATTATCCGGCGGGGCTGGAAAATCCGGCCAAAACTCCGCCCCCCTTCTGGGGCTTGCGCCTGCTTGGGAAGAGGGAGGGGCGGATGGGGCGGATTATCCGCCCCCAAAGGCAGAATCCTTTTCCCTTTTTCTCAAAGAGAGCTGCAACACTTCAACACACATTAAATAATCCTTGATATTGTTATCTAACACACAAAACACTAGGGATTATAAAATGTTCTTTCACCTAGTTCATGAAAACAGCCATAAAATGTGAAAACGACGAGCTTTTGGTCATATCTCTCAAACACGAATCGGGTCTTACAGGCCATGCAAATTGCCCTGGAACCCAAAAACTTTGGCCAATAAGTCAGGAAAACGGCCATAAAACACGAAAACAACGAGTTTTTGGTCATAAATCTCAAACATGTATCAGGTCTTACGGTCATTATAAATCGCCTTAGAACGCCAAAATTGTGGGTAATAACTCATGAAAACGTCCATAAAACGCGAAAACGACGGGTTTTTGGTTATAACTCTCAATATTTATCAGCTCTTAGGTCGGTGTAACTCTCCCTAGAACCCTAGAAACAGTGGGCAAATATCTCATGAAAACATCCATAAATCAAGAAAATGACGAGTTATTTGTGATATCTCTTAAACATGTATCGGATCTTTTGTGCCATGTAAATCCCGCCAGAACCCCAAAACCGTGGGTCATGAAAACAGACATAAAACGTGAAAATAACGAGTGCTTTGTGGTAGCTCTCATACATGTATCGGGTCTTATAGTCGTTGCACAATAAGTCATGAAAACAGCCATAAAACGTGAAAACGATCAGTTTTTAGTGATAACTCTCAAACATGTATCGGGTCTTACGTGCCATGCAAATCTGCATTGAACCCCAAAATTGTGGGTAATAGCTCATGAAAACGCCCATCAAACGCAAAAATGACGAGTTTTTGGTCATAAATATCAAATATGTATCGGGTCTTACGTGCCATGCAAATCGCTCTGGACCCCAAACTGTGGCCAATAACTCATAAAAACAGCCATAAAACATGAAATCAATGTGTTTTTGGTCATAAGTCTAAAACATGTATCGGGTCTTTGGTGGGTGTAAATCGCCCTAGAACCCCAACACAGTGGGCATAGCTCATGCGAACGGACATAAACCGCGAAAATCACAAGTTTTTTTGTGGTATCTCTTAAATATGTATCAGGTCTTACGGGCCATGGAAATCGCCCTGGATCAACCAAAACTGTGGTTAAAAACTCATGACAACGGCCATAAAACATGAAAACGATGACTTCTTGGTGATAACTCTCATACATGTACCAGGTCTTAAAGTCACCATAAATCGCCCTAGAACCCCAAAATTATGGACAATAGGTCATGAAAACGGCCATAAAACGTGAAAACGATATGTCTTCGGTGATAACTCTCAAACATGTATTGGGTCTTACGGGCCATGCAAATGTCCATGGAACCCTAAAATTGTGGGGAATAGCTCATGAAAATGGCTAAAAACGCGAAAATGACGAGTTTTTGGTCATATCTCTTAAACATGTATCGGTTCTTACGGGCCATAAAAATTGCCTTGGAACCCCAAATCGTGGCCAATAACTCATGAAAACGGCCATAAAACACGAAAACGATGAGTTTTGGTCATAACTCTCAAACATGTATGAGGTCTTCCGGTCGTTAAAAATCGCTCCGGAATCCCAAAAATGTGGGCAATAACCCATGAAAACGGCCATAAAACGCGAAAAGGACGAATTTTTGGTCATAACTCTAAAACATGTATCAGGTCTTAGGTTGGTGTAAATCGCCCTAGAACCCCAAAAAAGTGGACAATAGCTCATGAAAGCGGCCATAAAACGGGAAAATGACGTTTTTTTTGCGATATCTCTTAAATATGTATCGGCTCTTACGGGCCATGGAAATCACCCTGGAACCCCAAAGCTGTGGATAATAGTTCATTAAAAAGGCCATAAAACGTGAAAATGACGTCTGCTTGGTGATAACTCTCATAGATGTACCGGGTCTTGAAATCGCCGTAAATCGCCCTAGAACCCCAAAACTATTGACAATAGGTCTTGAAAACGGCCATAAAACGTGAAAACGAATAGTTTTTGGTGATAACTCTCAAACTTGTAACCAGTCTTACGGGCCATGTAAATATCCATGGAACCCCAAAACTGCGGGGAATAGCTCATGAAAACGTCCATGAAATGCGAAAATGACGAGTTTTTGGTCATATCTCACAAACATGAATCAGGTATTACGGGCCATGCAAATCGCCCTAGAACTCCAAAACTATGGCCAATAACTCATAGAAACGGCCATAAAACATGAAAACGACGAGTTTTTGATCATAAGTCTAAAACATTTACCAGATATTACGTTCATTTTAAATCACCCTGGACCCCCAAAACAGTGGGCAATAACTCATGATAACAACCATAAAATGTGAAAACGATAAGTTTTTGGTCATAACTCTGAAACATATATTGGTTCTTAGGTAGGTGTATATCGCCCTTAAACCCCAAAATTGTGGGTTATATCTCATGAAAACGTCCATAAAATGTAAAATTGATGAATTATTCGTGATATCTTTTAAACATGTATTAGGTCTTACGGGCCATGGAAATCGCCCTGGAACCCTAAAACTGTACGTAATTGCTCATGAAAACGACAATACAATGAGAAAATGACAAGGGCTTGGTGGTAACTCTCATACATGCACTGGGTCTTACAATCGTTGTAAATCGAACAAGAACCCCAAAACTATGGACAATAGGTCATGAAAATGGCCATAAAATGTGAAAACGGCAACTTTTGGTGATAACTCTCAAACATGTATCGGGTCTTATGGGCCATGCAAGTTGCCCTGGAACCCAAAAACTCTGGCCAATAAGTCAGGAAAACGGCCATAAAACATGAAAACAACGAGTTTTTGGTCATAAATCTCAAACATGTATCAGGTCTTACGGTCATTATAAATCATCTTAGAACCCCAAAAATGTGGGCAATAACTCATGAAAACGTCCATAAAACGCGAAAACGACGGGTTTTTGGTCATAACTCTCAAACATGTATCAGCTCTTAGGTCAGTGTAACACACCCTAGAACCCCAAAACAGTGGGCAATAGCTTATGAAAACGGCCATAAATCGAGAAAATGACGAGTTATTTGTGATAACTCTTAAACATGTATCGGGTCATTTGTGCCATGTAAATCCCGCCAAAACCCCAAAACCATGGGTAATAGCTGATGAAAACGGTCATAAAACGTGAAAATGATGAGTGCTTTGTGGTAAATCTCATACATGTACCGGGTCTTACAGTCGTTGGACAATAGGTCATGAAAACGGCCATAAAACGTGAAAACGATCAGTTTTTGGTGATAACTCTCAAACATGCATCGGGTCTTACGTGCCATGCAAATCTCCATTGAACCCAATAACTCATGAAAACGGACATAAAACGTGAAAACGATGATTTTTTGGTCATATCTCTAACATGTATCGGGTCTTAAGTCCGTGTATATCGTCCTAAAACCCCAAAACAGTGGGCAGTAGCTCATGAAAACATCCATAAAACGTTAAAATGACGAGTTATTTGTGACATCTCTTAAACATGTGTCGGGTCTAACGGGTCATGGAAATCGCACTGAAACACCAAAACTGTGGGTAATAGCTCATGAAAACTGCAATAAACCAGAAAACAACGACTGCTTGGTGGTAACTCATACATGAATCGGGTCTTACAGTGGTTGTAAATCGTCCTAGAACCCCAAAACTATTGACAATAGGTCATAAAAACGGCCATAAAACGTGAAAACGATAAGTTTTTGGGGATTACTCTCAAACATGTACCGGGTCTTACGGGCCATGCAAATTTTCATGGAATCCTAAAACTGTGGGGAATAGCTCATGAAAACGGCCATAAAACGTGAAAACGATGAGTTTTTAGTCATATCTCTCAAACATGTATTGGGTCTTATGGCCATGCAAATCTCCCTTTAACCCGAAAACTGTCGCCAATAACTCATGAAAATGGCCATAAAACATGAAAACGCTGAGTTTTTTGTTATAACTCTCAAACATGTAACAAGTCTTTCGGTCGTTAGAAATCGGCCTGGAACCCCAAAACTGTGGGCAATAACGCATGAAAACGTCCATAAAACGCGAAAACAACGAGTTTTTGGTCGTAACTCTCAAACATGTATCGGGTCTTTGGTCGGTGTAAATCGCCCTGGAACCCCAAAACAGTGGGCAATAGCTCATAAAAACGGCCATAAAATGTGAAAATGACCAGGTCTTAAAGTCGCCGTAAATCTCCCTAAACCCCCAAAACTATGGACAATGTGTCTTGAAAACGGCCATAAAACATGAAAACGAATAGTTTTTGGTGATAACTCTCAAACTTGTATCGGGTCTTACGGGCCATGCAAATCTCCATGGAAACCCAAAACTGTGAGGAATAGCTCATGAAAACGTCCATGCACGCGAAAACGACGAGTTTTTGGTCATATCTCACAAACATGAATTAGGTCTTACAGGCATGCAAATCGCCGTAGAACTCTAAAATCGTGGCCAATAACTCATGAAAATGGCCATAAAACATGAAAACGACGAGTTTTTGGTCATAAGTCTCAAACATGTACTAGGTCTTACGTTCGTATAAATCGCTCTGGACCCCAAAACAGTGAGCAATAACTCATGAAAACAATCATAAAACGTGAAAACGATGAGTTTTTGGTCATAACTCTAAAACATGTATCGGGTCTAAGGCGCTGTAAATCTCACCGAAACCCCAAAACAGGGCTCCCCATATACAAAGGTTGACCTCCACGTCAGGACACTCTCCATGGCGATAAGCGTGTCAATGCGCCGGTCGTTGAATCCTTAAACAGATACTG
This sequence comes from Avena sativa, assembly GCA_916181665.1. NCBI lineage: Eukaryota > Viridiplantae > Streptophyta > Magnoliopsida > Poales > Poaceae > Avena > Avena sativa. Next base: position 36,680,644 of record OV702300.1, on the reverse strand, counting down.
ACATTGACATTGATGACAACCAGAACAGACCCAAACCACCACTTAGGTCAACACTGCTAATAGGAAAACTTGTCTATAAACAACATAACTACGGATCTTTCCACATTTGATTGATAACATATGTTCGCAAATACATATTTGTATCGTGAACAGATCGGTGATGGGCCCCCATAGGGTCTTCGATGAACATAGTGAGCAGGCTGAGTGTGCTCGACAAGTTGGAAAATCATGAATGCATTCTATTACTCATATAAAAGTGAATGGTGGAGTAGGGATTTCTGCCCCCGAGCTCTAGAGATGTATATAATTTTATAAATTATAAAATCATATTTATAAGTTTTAAAAAGTTGTAAAAATATTTAGGATATACTCAACGATGTATCCTATAAACGTGCAAGATCTCAATTTAGAATACCTTTCTTGAGTCTCATAAAAGTGACAAGTGCACATTTTACTCCAATAATAACTACCAAATTTTGTCATTTTTTGTGTTCCCTAAAATTTAAAGAATCACTAGAGCTCGTAAGTCGAAGATACCTTTCACGTGTTGGTATAAAAAATAGCATACAAAATTCCCTTGACTCTTGAGCGGCAGCAGAGCAGAGTCAGAGTGGTGGTGTCCACCGCTTCTCTCTCTCTCTTCTCGCTGCGCCCTTCAGGCAGCATCCACCACTAGCTGCCCCATATCTTCTCCGGCGAGCCCCACGCCTCCCCCGCCGGATGTCGGTGCACCCCGATGCTGCCCCCCTCCGCCGGCACCCCGCCGCCTTCTCATCCCGCATCCCTCTCTAGCCCTACCCCCACCTCCTGCTTCCTCCCCTCCCTTCCCCTCCTCCACCGCACTCGCCCACGATGCCTCCCCATCCCCAAAGCCGCCGCCTTTCCGCCCCGGCCCAGGCCCCCAGCCCCGCCGCTCTCCTCCAACACCAACCTCTCTCCCCCCTCGAACCCACCACCACCCTCCTCCTCCACCCCCTCCCCCTCGCGCCCCTCCTCCGCCTTCTCCGCCGGGCCGACGGAGGACCCGCTGGTCTCCAAGCTCCGCACCCAGCTAGGCGTCATCCACCCGCTCCCCGCACCCCCGCCCCTCCCCGCCATCAGCCGCTCCGTCCTCGGCCTCTTCGCGCTCTTCTTCTTCGTCGGCGCCGCCTTCGACAAGCTGCTCACCCTCCGCCGCCGCCGCGCCGCCGAGCGGGAGGTCAGGGTCAACGGCACCTGGCCGCAGGTGCCCACCTCCGGCTTCTCCCTCTTCCTCGAGGAGAAGGACCTGCAGCGCAAGGAGTCCGTCGAGTGGGTCAACATGGTCCTGGGAAAGCTATGGAAGGTCTACCGCCCCGGCATCGAGAACTGGATCGTAGGCCTCCTGCAGCCCGTCATCGACAACCTCCAGAAGCCAGACTACGTCAACCGGGTAGAGATCAGGCAGTTCTACCTCGGCGAGGAGCCCTTGTCGGTGAGGAATGTCGAGCGCCGGACGTCCAGACGAGCCAACGACCTGCAGTGAGTCTGTCTGCCCTCTTCTTAGCCATCATCTTGGAATTCAATCATCTCGACTTCATTTAGGAAATTAACTATCACGAGACCAATTTGTACAGTGGAATCAGATTATCAACCCATGATGTCCACATTGTTGTTTGTTACCATCTTCTTCTCAGTAGTATGTGTGTAATTGGCAATGGAATTTGGTGCAGACTGGGGAAATTTGGGGGGTATAGCAGTGAATCATAGTTTTAGTTCATCGAGAAAAAAAAAAGTGAATATCAACAAGGTGGGGTTGTTCTAGTCCAGCACTCAAACAAATTATTGGATAGCTTCAGAGATATGGAACCAGGCTACCTCATGAACTCTTTTGATATTACTACAATGTGGGCTCGTCTTCAAGTGTGTACATGATTTTGATATGGAACCAGGGCAACTCAGGAGTAACTAATTCATTCTGTATTTCAGGTACCAAATTGGCATTCGCTATGCCGGCGATGCACGCATGGCGTTGGCCCTCTCCTTAAAGTTCAGCGCCGTACCAATCGTTGTGCCGGTCTGGGTTCGAGATTTTGATATCGATGGGGAGTTGTGGGTTAAACTAAGGCTTATACCGACAGAGCCATGGGTGGGAGCTGCGTCTTGGGCATTCGTGTCCCTTCCCAAGATAAAGTTTGAGCTGTCGCTGTTCCGGCTTTTTAATCTGATGGGTATGTAACTACTCGTGCAACCTTACTCTTCCTATTTGTAACCTGTACATAATTTCATGATTTTGAGGCCGATTAGCTTGGGCTACTGAAACTGAATGACAGAGTATGGTTGGCCCCTCTTAATAAATTTGACTGACTGAATGCAACAAAGGCAGTACAATTTTACAATTTTGGATTGTTCAGTTACTTCTTAAGATTGGAGTGTAGGGCATGCTAGACACAATAGTGAACTGAAGATATGGCTTACAAATACCTAGACACAATAGTGAACTGAAGATATGTCTTACAAATACCTCTCTTCTGCACATAGGTCTGTGTTCATTTCCAGTTGCGTTGAGATGGTTGGAAGAAAATCAGAGGATAAGTAATTGCACATTTCTAGGTCTTAATTTAGTGAGTTTCTGCATTCTGAACACTGTCAACATGCCATAGTTCTACTGCTAGCTATATTGTGTCCTGTCTCCTATTCATAAGCTGATGTTCATATTCTGTTGGGTGGTTGTGACTTGCGAGCCTTTTATATACTTTTCTGTTTCCCTTTGATGACATGACCAGCAATTACTTTGTTTAATTGCTAACAATTTGCTAAAAAATCTTTGCATGTACGTGGTCTCGCCTCCACCAGCAATTCCTGTTCTATCAATGTAAGCCCTGCCATCTCAAATATCTATGCAGAGTAACTGATACATACTGGTGTTGCTACATGGGAAATGCCTACTAATGCATTTTTCACTTTCTAGTTACTTTTTATCTTAGTTGGTTACCACGCTCTCTGTTCCATAATTCTTGTCGTGGTTTGATAAGGGTGTTCGAATTCAGTGGTGAACATATTTAATTGAAGTCACATTACGTTGCCTGTATCATGTTTCAGGAAAATTCTATAGATTAGCCCAGACTTAATGCCTCCAGGCTCAGTTCTTTATCAGAGAAAAATATCATTTTTTATGCTACTGCTTGATAGAAAGGTCTTGCACCATTATCTAGTGACCTAACAAGTTACTTCTAATTTCTGCTACTAGATTTCTCACGAAACTTCTAACAGAAGATCTGCCACGTCTCTTTGTCCGGCCCAAAAAGATCGTCCTTGATTTTGAAAAGGGGAGAGCTATGGGACCTGTTGCAGGAGATGTCACGAGTGACATAATTCAGAATGTTGCAAGCGGTATAATGCAAGGTGTTGCGACTGAATTAACTCAAGATGGGAATAAGGACTTTGTTGGAGAGCTATCGGTGACACTAGTTGATGCTAGGAAGCTTAGCTTTGTCTTGTTCGGTAATGACTCTTTGCTTTTCTTTAATGTCTGATTTAGCATCTGCTTATTAATTTAGAACTGAGATACAGTTCGTTTCTGTCGACCAAATATTGTACCTTGTTTGAAACAAGAAAGTCCTCTAACTAATTTCTTCAATTGGAGTATGATAGGCATTGGCAAACATTAAAGATGGGTCCAAAAAGACTCCCCACCCCCCACCCATTGAAGACTGAAACAGTTATCTCTGGTCCAGTCTATAGCGTACTTGGATTTTTCTTGGTTTAGACAGCAGTGTCTATGTTGAAACAGTAGTATAGTGATGGAAAGCTTTTCACAGTCTGAGTGGTTCTTCTGTGGGTATGCTGTTCTGAAAATTCAGCAGCCATTACATTAATTTAAATCCTTTGATTCAGTTGCACTTACATAGGCTAAAAAGGAAGAAAATGCAGTTTAGTTTTTCTGAAGAACCTCTGTTTCTTGTTGATGGAGCTTTTAGACAATTTATTTCACTTGCAGGGAAGACAGATCCATACGTTGCCATGATCCTCGGTGATCAAGTCATAAAGAGCAAGAAAAACAGCCAAACAACTGTGACTGGCCTACCAGAAGAACCAATCTGGAATCAAGTAAAGTTCTAACACAGTTCTGATTTCAAACTCGCATTTTACTGAAATCTACAGGTATGTGCTACCATGCTTATAACTAGACACTTCACATGAAACAGGACTTCCATATGCTAGTTACGAACCCTCGCAAACAAAAGTTGTGTATTCAAGTGAAGGATTCGGTTGGCCTGACTGACATCACTATCGGTACCGGAGAGGTAAGGTTTGACCGTCTACGTTTCTCTTTGTCCTCTTTCAGAATACATATATTGGTGCATAGAACATTGCGGTTTACTGTACTATTTCTTTGCATAGTCTGCCTGTTTATTTGCTTTGCTGGTTCAAATGTTTGATATGCACAATTCTCTTCTGGTCAGCTTTTATTAGTGGGTTGAGTTTCCATTCTTATGTTTTTTTTCCAGGTTGATCTAAGCTCACTCAAAGATACAGTACCTACTGACAAGATCGTGACGTTATATGGAGGATGGGGCTTCTTTGGAAAGCGGTCATCCGGCGAAGTCCTCCTCCGGCTCACATACAAAGCGTACGTCGAGGACGAAGAAGACGAAGGGGTGAAAACTGAGTACGCTGCGGGCTACAACTCAGACGAGGACGTGCTCGACTACGTCCGGATTGACGGCGGTGACAAGCAACAGGGTGACTTCAGTGGCAACGAGCGGGAGACCTTCATGGACCTGCTGGCCGCACTGCTCGTGAGCGAGGAGTTCCAGGGCATCGTGTCGTCGGCCGAGACCCGAAGCTCGAGAGACAATGAGCAGGTCGAGCAAGTCAAGGTCGGTGATAGTGTCGAGGTTGGTAAAACCATCGTCGTCGATGAGGGGACCATGCCCAGTAGCTCGGAAGGTGAGTAATCTTTTTCCCTGGATCCCGTGAGAACTTTGCCTGTTTGCTCTGTGGGTATGTTTATGCTGCTCAGAAGTTTGTTTGTGATAATTTCTTATTTTCCTTTGGTGCTACAGATAGGGCCCTGGTGTGGCTTGCTGCCATAACCAGCGTGATGCTGCTTGTCTCGTCCAACATTGGTGGATCAGGCTACTTCAACCCTTAGCATGATCACCATCTCATCGACCGTTTCCAGTTTTCACACTCGACAATCGGCAGATGAGGATTTTTCTTTCTTTTTGGCGGCCGCGTTGGGAAATGTATATTCCGTATAGCAGCGTAATCATCTTTTTGGAGGCTGTTTTTTTCTTGCCCTTGCTGACTGTATATTCCGTATAGCAGCGTAATCATCTTTCGTTGTTGATATGTATATTCCTTTTTGATGGAAGAAGGCAATCGTTCAATTCCTGATTGACTTGTTATTAATTCTTAATTAGCAGTATTAATATTAATTGTCTTAATTAATGCAACTAATATCAATGGGGATGTAGCTCAAATGGTAGAGCGCTCAGAATGCATCTGAAGAGGCAGGGGGTTCGATACCTCCCATCTCCAATCATTTTCTTTTTTATTTTGCGATTTTCTTTTCTGTAGAAACTGGCAGAAAAAAGAATCATGACTCTATATGGGCCGCTTCTTGTATCTTTAACGGGCCTAAAAGTGGAGCCAGTGCACATTGCAAAAATCTAAAAAATGGGCTTGATGGTGGAGGGGCTAAACCACTTTATCGAAGAAAAAAAACTATAACTGGGAAAAGCACACCTCCACCCAAAGAAATAAGGTAACACATATTATTCAAAAAAACAAACGCAAGGTAAACTAGGTGTTTTGCCAAAATTCACCACATAGTATCTTTCGCCACTCCTTCAAAATCGCTCACTAGGTGTTTTGTTCTTTGCATCGCATTGGCAAATATATATTTTCCGTACGACAGATATGGCTTTTTGGCAGCTATCTTTTCTTCTGTCTTGGTCACCACAAATTAGTGTACATGTTCTACACTTTTTCTTTCTTTTGAAGAAAACGCAAAATTGGTCATTTATTTTTATTGAGAGTTTGGTGAAACACACATGGATCGAACATATGAGATGAAAAAAAAAAAACTCGCTCCATTCAGATATTTTGGAATGGAGAGAGTACATGCGGATGTATAGTAGATCTCTCTCTTTACTAATCGAATCTCAAAAAGAATAGAGTGATTCTTCGCTGCCTCAATTATCTTAGCGCAAGATCACAAGCAATTGACATGGAAGGAGTTCTATGTTCATTCATAAAATTACTGAAAAATAGAGGAGTGTTGGGTTGATGGGGATTTTCTTGCAAAGTGGAGTGGATTGCATAGAAACCACGATGGGGATTTAACATGTCACACGACGACCACCTATCCTTTTGCTTGGGCCTAGTGGAATGGGCAAAACAACTTGCAAATCAAGTGTATCAAGAGCTTAGATGAGGAAGAGGAGGATTACACTGTCGAGCTTTCTTATCTAAGTCGCAAAGTCAAAATATTATGAACATTTTGAGAACCATATTCAGTAAAGTTAGCAACCGACCTTAAGAAGGGAGCACGCAACAACTTGCTATCAACATAGACAAAAGGTACACACTTACGATCTCTATGCTAAAATGGAACGCTGGAACATTTCTAGCATTTGTACTCTGCTTTGAGACCATTTTTTCAGTGAGAATTCAGGTGGGAATTTTCTGCCCGTGGATTTTAGAAAACAAACCAGAGAGTATCTGTTGCTACTAGGCTGGCTGGTTTCCAAGTTTTTTTAGTGCAGAGCTTCTCCCTTTCAATGATACTACATTGTACTCCCGATCGCCTCCTCTCTGAGATGGATAATGTAAGGAATTTCTAGCTTAAGCGGCAGTTTCTCAATTCTCTCCTTCCCTGTCAAATTTTATGCAATGAAGTTTTATGATTGATGAATATCTTCTTTCTACAACATTTGAGTTGCTGTTCAAAAAATAATTATGCGAGTAAAAATAGCGTGAGAAAAAGAGCTCTGGAGCGGGAGCAGACGTAAGTCTGTCCCTCCACCAATTACTGTCTCTGAATTGATATCCTTTTTCAGAGATTGATGTTTCCTATCTTCTCTGGCTAAGATACCAAGATAACATGTGATTTCTCCTGCAACATATCTTGTACTTAGTCAGAAGTTGCACATGGTCAGTTTTAACGATTTGCACAGCGTTCATGTTATGTCCTTGGCAAGCCATGAATGCATCAAGCAAGCTTGGCGCCACTGTGACAGTTGGACTAAGCACTTCGTATATAATCTCTTTTCATGCATTAGTCGGACGTTGTTATTTACATCTTAGCACATACCAAATAAAATTTTATTTTGCAGATCATCTGTTAGTGGTAACCACATCAGTACTGGAAGATTGGGCACTTCCACGATGTGACTGTAAGATATTTTTTGGGGTCTTGAGACCAGATTGCTGCAGTCAAGAATTCCAGACCAGGATTTTTTTTTTACAAAAGTTTCACCATCTGGTTCCTCCCTCCTCCACGTTCCCCTGTTGAAAAAGAAAAGGAAAAAGATGTTGTACAATACGTCTAGAAGTTGTAGCTTTATCTCTTGTTTCAGACTTTTTTTTTTTTGGCTTCTGGCGTGTACTATCAACACAACGTCTTCTGTTGTTATTGATCTACAAAAAAGAACTTAGCTTAACAAGATACGACTCAATAAGTACACAATGGACAAAACATATAGACATTTTATTGGCGAGTCTACATTCCAGGATGGATTGACATATATTCTGGTCCGAATGCGCATATATTATACTTTTTAAAAAGAAAAATTGTTAGCGGTAGAAGGATGTGGAAGATGAGAAGATTGATTCTATAGTTTTTTCAACAGCCAAACATTTTTTTTATTACATGGCATTTATTAAATTTTATATACACTCGCTGTATTGCTGTTTTTCAGAAATTGCGGTATCCCCGTACCTGTGCCGCCATAGGCCAGAGTTTCTCTGCTCTAGTTAACCAACCCTTGTAGGAGAGACACACGACCTCCAGAAGGGGGTTCTCAATTCAGTGTCTTCCATAGACTTGGATCGACATTTCCAACGTCGCCTGCCTCTCAACAGATTCCATGTAGCGATCTTCAAGTTCAAGGGACCGCGTCAGTTGCCTGTGAATTTCGTACTCCTTTTGAAGGCTCTGGTGTTCTTGCGGTGTCTCAATTGGAGGTCCCTCTTGGTACCTGCGCAAGGCTGCTCCTGATGTCCCTGGTGATGAAAGGAAGTACCATAACAGTTGAATGGATCAAATGCTATTGGCATGTGAACCGGAGGAAAATGTGGCTGAGGCCATGTTGGATGCAGATCAAATGGCCACATCATGCCAGTTGCCGATATGCTAGGAGGATAGCATTTGCCAGGAGGATCACCAAGGCATGATGAGATCGAACCAACCCTGTTTCCATGCGCTTTCTTTAGCGTCTCTACGTCTCCGGCGCGGAACATAAAAGTCCAGCAAGGACCTAGCGGAAAAGAATCATCGCACGTTACACCATCTCCTCTCTTTTGGTTATAACCAGGGTAATCTTCCTTAGAAAAATCGACTTTCCGAACCATGCTAAGACAGGACTCGTAGGCTAGTTTCTTGATATCCCATGCATCGTAAGGAAATCCTTTCTTGTGGCTAAGGTGGATTTCACCACAGGGCCGAAGCAGTTGCCGCGCATTTGCCAAAAACCCACGCACCAGCTGCTTATGCGAGCTACATATGTAAGAATAAACAACAAGTTAATGACTATAATCAGTTCACATGAAAAATGAGAGTGATTTTCTAATCCATGGATTAACCAATCATTAGTATACATACCTGATGACATGCAGCTGATACTCTTTTCCTTTGAACCCAGCATGAGGAAAATTAAAGACAATGCGATCGAATCGTCTCATCTCCAGATATGGGTGAAGCTTCAAAAATCACAATGACACCACTATCCCTAGCTATGTGCTTCTGAATTAAGAGTGAAACAAATAAGAAATCAGAAGAGCAAAAAAAATCAAATGCAAATATATCCCGTGGGCGAGGACAAAGACGACGGCGAAGTCTGCCATTTGGTATGAGATCCACAGTAGGATATTGAAGGGGAGGCGTCTCCGCATGGCGCCGTATAAGAGGATGTTAACCTGCAAGGCGAAACTGACAAGGACCATACATTGCAGCCCCTTCTCGTTCCACAGTTTCTGAGCGTAGGCCAAGCTGCAGGAGGAGTGAGCCATTCAGATAATTTCTGTATATATATATTTTAAAACACAGCCTTATTAATCTGGCAAAATATGTTACAGAATGAAGAAATTACAACCGACCGATGAAGCGTATCATAGACAAAGCAACCAAGGAAAAGGTAAATGTATTATGTGTAGTCACAAATTCCATGTCGCGCGTTTCTACATCTTTAACATGCAATAAATGAAAGATGATGTTTTGTATTCCCTCCGTCACGGTTTGGATGGCGTCTTACAAAAGTCACGCGTTTCCAAAACTCCTCTCCTCCAAACCGTGACGGAGGGAGTAGTAGATTTATAATAATGAGCTCCTTTACTATGTCAAAAAACAAGTCTTTTTGTCATTCAGTAGTATCAGTTAGGTTGGTTATAATGGAAGTATTATATTAGTAGTATCCTGCATATGATAGCAGAATATGATACTACCGATCTATAGTGCTTAGTATTATCTTGTCGTATCATAGTCGCATGGTATTTAATGATTTGTAGAATCTCAATGCAATTTGATGTATAAGACGTATTTAACATTTTCTTTACGTATGCTATGCTATCGTATTATATTATAATACTACTGACACCTCTTTAAACGGATGAGAATGAATGCCTTAGGCCATCCCAACAGGGAGGAAGATTTATGATACCAAATGCGTCCGTTTTTATCCATTTGAAAGAGACAAAATGCTCTCTTGTCCGGCCGTGGTGCACCCCATTTGGGAGGACACTTGTATGTGTGAGAGGGAGAGAGGGAGAGGGGGAGGGTGTTCTGCTAAACATTGCACGTGAAGAAACTTTGAATCTGCACTTTCAGTTCACTGTAGCAGATCAGGCTGTTGTCGCAACTGGTGTGTTCTTAGATTTCCTGTTTTGTTTCACTTTGGAGAGGCAGCATCAGGTGCTGGCGTGCGGACCGACTTGGATGCCGCTGCAGAATGGAATCCATGGAGATGGAGGCGCGCGGGTCGACGGGGAGGAGGGATTGGTCGTGGCTGGGTAGGATTCAAGAGGAAGGAGCATGGAGAATCTAAGAAAAAAATCATATTTCTTTCGTTTTAAAATAAAGATGTTTTAGATTTGTAAAGCATTTTTCTTTACAAAACTAAAACATTTTATATTTTAAAACGAAGGGAGTACGTATAATCGAGTTGTCATTCGGCCCATAGTCCATAGAGCGAGCAGTCCACTACGATTATCGAGGTTGCACCACACTGCACGTGTATCACGACCAGAGTCATTCCCCACTTACGCCCAGGGGACACACAGCCGCCACGCAGACGCGACCTCCACGGCTCCACCAGGCGGCGGCGCGGCACGGTGGTAGGCTGGCAGGCGGCCCTCGCCCCTCGGACGGACGAGCAGCGGCCAGCGACGAGCCAGACAGAAGTGGTGGTCATCAAGCGGCTGCAGGCGGCCGCCAGCGGACATCAACACAGGAACGGCCAGGTACGTTTCCAACTTTCCATGCGTTTCTTCCCTCTTTGATCTTATTATAGTAGCTTATTCTGTTTTGTAATTTCTATCAATTACTAGCTGTGCAACAAAATCCTTCTAGCAGATTCGGTAATTCAGTTTTGTATCTATCAATTACCACCAGACTAGCCGTATATAATTTACTAGTAGTGTATAAATTACAAGTACCACATATTTGCATCAATTACTAGCATCCCAACAACATATTGACTATTTGTGTATTTCTTCTTTGTTTCTTGTAATCTAGATGAAGAAGAACCCAATGCTGTTGGCAGTAGCATATTTCCATTATGGGAAAGAGCTTTAATTCTCATAGTTTATATTGTGTATTGAGATTAATTTTTTTCGTAAAATGAATACCCGCCAGCCATTTCATGGTGCCGCCACTGGGAAGGAGGCCGGCCGGTGGAGGGATGCCAACTTGCGAAGTCGATGAAAAGCACGATAGAGCCCTTGATGGTTTACATAGGTAGAGCACACAGCCGTCCCCGGGCCTCATGACGTTTGTTGGAATTATTAGTGGAGACAGTGTAGTGTTTGGTTTCTCTTTCGAAAATCGGGGCAAAACCTTTTTATCAAAAAAAGCTCCTACCAGCCTACATTTACGTATTTGTTATGTTGATTTCGAGACAAATCTGCACCAAAATAGTAATTAATTTGGTGAAGCTAATAACATCCTGTAATGTGTTGTGTTTGTAGAAAAATGTTCTCCCAATTACATTACAAATTAGTGTTAGAGATATATTACCATAATGATTTACTTGAATGAATAGACCCACTGACATTAATATGTAGTAGCCACACTTACTATTTTTTCAATCATATGGATAGAAAAACAGAGGCTCGAGTTTGCAAATTTATGAAGTTTTGGGAAGTTTAGTGCAATTTTTATTTAAAAATTTTGGTATCCGAAAATGTGCCAGCGAAATGGATATTCTTGTGCAGATGCCTAATTCTAAAGATCCCTTCAACATTTGTAGCAGTGACATATTTCGTACATGTTGTGTAGCGCGTATGGCGTGTAGTAAACCTATATATATGTATCATGTTGCATTCCTCCTAGATAGCCAAAACCTATGTAATTACTTGCATACAAAAACAAGCTTATTATAATATTTACCTGAGCTGCTGCGCTTTCTGATCACCATCAAACTCATGGCAGCTTATCATGATGAGGATGCGTTTGCTTCTACGGACTATATAACAATCTGTTATAGCTCCTGTTTGGTACCTGAGAAATAGAGTATAGAACTGTTAAAATTTGTGTAGTTTTGCAAATAATAATCCAACCAAGGAATGTACTGGTGTGGTTATATGGTATAGTAAAAAGGGGATGGTATGATTTTTAACTTAGCATTTCTAGTAATTCATATTTGAAACAGATAATTAGCTACTTGCTTATTTGTATTCCATTTTAATCTGTTGATGGTGTATGCCGAAGAATCAGACAGTTCTTATGGTTTCCTTACATTGTTTAGAATATACTCCATCCGTTTCATAATATAAGATTTTTTAGCTTTTGTGAAACGAATGTATATATCTAGGTGGAACCTACACATTCGTTTCACAAAAGCTAAAACATCTTATATTTTAAAAAGGAGGGAGTAGTAATATTTATCCTATGGTTTTTGATCTTTATTCTATGGTTTTGTTGTTTCATTGGGTGTGGAAGTTTACAAGCTATGCTTGTATGCTGGTTTTTGTTGTCGGGCATTGATGGTTCATTTGTTGTGGTAAACAAATATCGAAATAAATGGTTTGCACACATGATATATTGGGCTTGCATGGAATATTCAAATGGCGCAATCTTCCAGATGGGTTATAATGTGGAGCAAGGCAAGAACCTGATACTTATCATGTCTCTATTTGAGAAACTACTAGGACTTTGGCTTAAATTCCACATGAGTGTTATATATTTCCTTGGGGATGTTGCAAAATTGTTGAAAATTACCTATAGATATGGATTTTTTCCATTTTGATATCTCGGAGTTCTTTTAAATGTGAAAACTTGTTGAGTAAACAATGGATGAATGTGGAAGCTAGGGAAGTTCCTAGACTATGGTGTTGGAAAGATAAATTTTGTTGTAGACGTGGTAGATTAGTTCCGGTAAATTCATGTATGAGGAATATGACTGACTATATGATGTCCTTATTTGAGCTAGTAGTAGGGGTGGACAATATACAAGATTTATTTATGGGGAGAATATTTGGGCCGGAAAGTGCTGGTTTAACAAATATCACCAGATCAATCAACCATTTGTTTGCTTGCTAAAATATTAAGGAAGCTTAGGAGAGGTAGATATTTTTGTTGTGGATAAATTTCTTGAATTTGGTTACAGAACCTAGAAAATGGTTCTTGAATTTGGGAAAAGTATTTATAAGGAAATATCTTACTCCCTCCATCCCAAGGCTTAAGGCTTTTTTTTCGAAAAGTCAAGCTACAAAAAATTTGACCAAAGTTTTAGAAAAAACTATCAACAACTATGATATTATATAGATACCATGTGAATATATTTTTCATGATGTATCAAATGGTATGTATTTCATATTGTAAATATTAGTATACTTTTCTACAAACTTGGTCAAACTTTACATAGTTTGACTTTTCAAAAAAGAAAGCCTTAAGCCTTGGAAGGGAGGTAGTACAAATAGAACTACATGACAAGTGGCTCGTCGAGGCTCGCAATGGTTGAAATGATAGTTTGAATTTCGATATTAAAGGTGTTTCCACTCTTAGATGGATGTACAAATCCCTAAATTACAACAAGTTGCTTTTGATGTAAAATTTCTTTGGAAAGTTAAATTGCATCTTAAGTAAGGTTTTCATTTGATTAGGCTAAATCAAGATCACTCTGAATAAGGATAATCCAAAAAAAAGGGTAGGTAGGTAAGTCCCGATGTCCATTTTGTTGGAATTATGCCCTAGAGGCAATAATAAAGATGTTATTATTATAATTCTTGTTCATGATAAAGTTTATATTCCATGCTAGAATTGTATTAAGCGGAAACATTAATACTTGTGTGGTTTGTGAACAACAGCGTGTCCCTAGTATGCCTCTATGGACTAGTTCATTGATCAATGATGGTTAAGGTTTCCTAACCATAGACATGAGTTGTCAACTGATAATGAGATCATATCATTGGGAGAATGATATGGTGGACAGACCCAAACTAAGCGAAGCAATTAGATCGTGTCATTGTGTTCATCTTTGGGAAGCTTTTCTTATGTCAAATATTGTATTCCTTAGACCATGAGATAATGCAACTCCCTGATATCGGAAGAAAGCTTTGAGGTCATCAAACGTCATCCTATGAGAGGGTGATCATAAAGGTGTCTCTTAGGTGATCGGAAAGTATCTGTTGGGTTGTATGTATCGAGATAGAATTTGTCCCTCCCAAGTCGGAGAGATATACTTCGGGCCCACTCGGTAATCGATATCAACACCGCTTGCAAGCATGTGGTTAAGGAGTTAATCACAAAGTGATATCGGATTACGGAACGAGTAAAGTACTTGCTGTGAACGAGATTGAACTAGGTATGACGATACCGACGATCGAATCTCGGGCAAGTAAAATATCGCGAGACGAAGGGAATATATATATGGGATTGATTGAATCCTGGCATCGTGGTTCATCCGATATGATCATCGATGAATGTGTGGGAGTCAATATGGGTGCCCAGACCCCGCTGTTGATTATTGATAGAAGATCATGTTTGCATATTCTCGAACCCGCATGGTCACATACTTAACGTGTCTCGACGCTAGGATAGATTGGATAATTGGTTTATGAATTTTTGTTCGGAGTCTCGGATGGGATCCGGGACATCACGAGAGGTTCCGGAATGGTCCGGGGAATAAGATTCATATAAGGCAGTGCAGTTTTTGGAGTTCGGAATTGTTCCGGGTTAATCGGTATTGTACCGGAAGCTTCTAGAACCTTCCAGAAGGGGACCAACGTGGCCCCACCTTCCGGGAGGGGGCATGGGCCTATGAGGGAGTGTCCTGGCCGCATTGGGCCAGGGGCACAAGGACCCATAGGGCCCAGCCGATCCTAGAGAGTTTAAATCGTTTAAACTAGAGATAAGATAAGATAGGATTTCTAGATAAGGGAGAGTTTAAATTGTTTAAACTAGAGATAGGCTTGGAGGAGAGGCTAGGGCTGGCCACCCCCTCTATAAATAGAGGGCTGGTGCGCCCCCTTCTTGACACACCTTCCTCCAAGCCCTAGCCTCCCTGCTAGCCCTCCTCTCTCCCTCCCGACTGTTTGTAGGCGAAGCCCTGCAGCAGAAATTCTCCACCATATACACCACACCGTCGTGTTGTAGATCCAATCCATCTCTCCACCATACTTGCTAGTCCGAGGAAGGAGGAGACGTCGAGGTGCTGCACGTGTGCATCTCACGGAGGCACCGCCACTTGTGGTGCTAGATCGGATCGGATCGCGAGGAGGAGAAGCGAGTACGACTACATCACCCACGTTCCGACGAACGTTCCGCTGTACGAATCTTCAAGGGTATGAAGATCTAATCCAATCTCTCTTGTTGTTTGCATCTCCTAGATTAGATCTTGGCTTTCTCTCTGTTCGCTTCCGTAGAAAATTTTGATTTACTATGCTGCGAAACCCTTCAGTGGTATCAGAGCTAGATCTATGCGTAGATGTGATTCACGAGTAGAACGCAACATGGTTGTTGCGGGCGTTGATGTTTTCTGTTGCAAGCCTCTTGTTTGTGTTCTTCTTATGATGCGGGATAGTGAGATTGAAGCGGTCCAGGCCAACCTTACGCGACGTCGTTCGCGAGACCGGCTCCGCACTTGACGTGTGGCTTGTACCACACATGCGGCTGGTGGATGTCAGTTTCTCTCACTATAGTTGTCATGGGATTAACACCGGAGTTTGGCAACCATAATATCACCGTTGTGTCTTTCCGTAGGTAAGAATCGTTCTTAGCATCTACTCCCATGAGCCACGTAAAACATGCAACAACAAAGTAGAGGCGTCTAACTTGTTTTTGCAGGGAGTGTTTTCTGTGATATGGTATGACCCAAGATGTGATGTGTATATTGTATGCGATGATCATGTTTTGTAATGTTTCACGACTTGCATGTCGATGAGTACACAACCGGCAAGAGCCATATGGTTGTCTTTATAATTGTGTATGACCTGCGAGTCAACTTCTTATACGCCATGTAATAGCTTTACTTTATCGCTAAGTAGTTAGCAATAGTTGTAGTTGCTATTCGTGGTGGAGGCAATCATGGTGGAGTGATGGAGATCATGCCGGAACGCACAAGATGGAGATCATTGCGTGAAGATTGGCTATACCATGTCACATAAAGTTATATGCATGTGATGTTTATCCTTTTATGTATCTTATTATGCTTAGATCGCGACGGTAGCATTATAAGATGATTCCTCACTTAAAGATCAAGATAAAAACTGTGTTCTCCCCAAGTATGCACCGTTGCGAAAGTTCGTCGTGTCCAAGCATCACGTGATGATCGGGTGCTATAGACTCTACGCTCACATACAACGGGTGCAGGCCAGTTTCGCACACGCGGAAATACTTGGGTCTAACTTGACGAGCCTAGCATGTACAGACATGGCCTCGGAACACAAGAACCGAAAGGTTAAGCATGAGTCATATGAATGATATGATCGACACTTCGTTGTCCACCATTGAAACCACATCTCTTCTCGTGATGATCGGATTAGGTGTGGTGAATTTGGATCGTGTTCACTAAACAACTTGAGGGATGTTGAATTTAGTGGGAGTTCATCTAGTAATTTGATTAAGTTGAACTATTTATCATGAACATAGTCTAAATTGTACTTGCAAATACTGTAGATCACATGGCCAAGTCCAACTTCAACTTCAACGTTTTTGCTGAGAAAGAAAAGCTTAGAAACAATGGGTCTAACTTCACCAACTGGTTCCGCAATCTAAGAATCATTCTGTCTAGCGGACAAAAGGACTATGTCCTTGATAAAGCGTTAGGTAACCCCCCTGCTGCAACTGCGTCGGCTGATGAGAAAGCTGTCTATCAGTCGCGCAAAGATGATTATAGTGTGATTAAGAGCACCATGTTGTTTGCTATGGAACCGGAACTTCAAAATCGTTTTGAAAACTATCCCGGGCCCTTTGAGATTCTCGAGGAGCTGAAAACCATGTTTTAGACTCAGGCCCGTTCTAAGAGATATGAGATCTCTGAGAAGTTCTTTAACTGCAAGATGGAGGAAGGGAGTTCCGTTAGTGAGCACGCCATTAAGATGTCGGGCTACACTCAACGCCTTGAGCAACTGGACTGCAAGATTCCAGAGGAGCTCAAGATTGACAGGGTTCTGCAATCACTCCCTCCCAGCTACAAAAGTTTTGTAGTGACTCATAATCAGATTGGTTCCACTGATACGATCACCGAGCTCTTCGCAAAGCTGAAGGCTGCGGAGGTGGACATCAAGAAAGATAATCATGTGTTGATGGTCAACAAGCCCTCCTTTAAGAAAGGTAAAGGTGCAAAGAAGCCCTTCAAGAAAGGTGGCGGCAAGCGCGTTGCCCCTGCTGAGAAGAAGCTCAAGTCTGGTCCTAAGCCGGACACTGAGTGCTTCTATTGCGAGGACAAGGGTCACTGGAAGCGCAACTGTCCGTAGTACTTAGCGGACAAGAAGGCTGGCACCGTCAAAGGTATATTTGATATACATGTTATTGATGTTTTCCTTACTAGCCCTCGTTGTAGTGCCTGGGTATTTGATACCGATTTAGTTGCTAATATTTGTAACTCGAAACAGGAGCTACGGAATAGACGGCGGCTTGCGAGGGATGAGGTGACGATGCGCATTGGCAACGGATCAAGAGTTGATGTGATGGCCGTCGGCACGCTCTCCTTAGTTTTACCTTCGGTATTAGTTTTAAACCTTAATAAATGTTATTATGTGCCTGCGTTGAGCATGAACATTATTTCTGGATCGTGTTTATGGCAAGACGGTTATTCATTTAAATCGGAGAATAATGGTTGTTCTATTTATATGAGTAACATCTTTTATGGTCATGCACCTATTGTGAATGGTTTATTTCTTCTAAATCTCGAAAGGGATGAAACACACATCCATAACATTGGGGCTAAGAGATGCAAAGTAGATAGTGATAATACTACTTATTTGTGGCACTGTCGTCTAGGTCATATTGGTGTAAAGCGCATGAAGAAACTCCATTCTGATGGACTTTTGGAGTCTCTTGATTTTGAATCATTTGACACATGCGAACCATGCCTCATGGGCAAGATGATCAAAACCCCGTTCTCCGGTATGATGGAGCGAGCAACGGACTTGTTGGAAATCATACATACCGATGTATGCGGACCGATGAGTGTTTCGACGCGCGGTGGATATTGCTATTTTCTCACTTTTACCGATGACTTAAGTAGATATGGGTATATCTATTTAATGAAACATAAATCTGAAACATTTGAAAAGTTCAAGGAATTTCAGAATGAAGTAAAGAACCATCGTAACAGAAAGATTAAGTTTCTACGATCCGATCGTGGGGGCGAATATTTGAGTTATGATTTTCTCACGCATCTCAAAGCAAGTGGAATCGTTTCACAACTCACGCCACCCGGAACACCACAGCGCAATGGTGTGTCTGAACGCCGGAATCAAACCCTATTAGATATGGTCCGATCGATAATGTCTCTTACTGATTTGCCGTTATCATTTTGGGGTTATGCATTAGAAACCGCTGCATTCACTTTAAATAGGGCTCCATCTAAATCCGTTGAGACGACACCGTATGAACTGTGGTTTGGTGCTAAACCTAAGTTGTCGTTTCTTAAAGTTTGGGGATGCGAAGCTTACGTCAAGAAGTTGATGCCGGACAAGCTCGAACCCAAAGCGGAGAAATGCGTCTTCATAGGATACCCTAAGGAAACTATTGGGTATACCTTCTATCACAGAACCGAAGGCAAAGTGTTTATCGCAAAGAACGGTTCCTTTCTTGAGAAGGAGTTTCTCTCGAAAGAAGTGAGTGGGAGGAAAGTAGAGCTAGACGAGGTTATTGAACCTTCTCTTGAATTGGAGAGTAGCGCAGCACCTGAAATTGTTCCAGTGCCGCCTGCACCAACAATAGAGGAAGCTAATGATAAGGATCATGAAGCTTTGGACGATGCTGCTGCTGAACGTCGCAGGTCGACAAGGTCGCGTGCCCCTCCTGAGTGGTACGGCAACCCTGTCTTGACTGTCTTGTTAGTAGAAGACAGTGAACCTACGAACTATGAGGAAGCGATGATGAGCCCAGACTCTGAGAAATGGCTAGAAGCCATGAAATCCAAATTGGGATCCATGAGCGAAAACCAAGTATGGACTTTGGTGGACCCTCCTAGCGACCGAAAGGCCGTTGAGTGCAAATGGATCTTCAAGAAGAAAACGGACGCGGATGGTAATGTTACCGTCTATAAAGCACGGCTTGTCGCAAAAGGTTTTTGACAAGTTCAAGGTGTTGACTACGATGAGACTTTCTCTCCCGTAGCGATGTTTAAGTCCATTCGGATTTTATTAGCAATTGCTGCGTTTCATGATTATGAAATATGGCAGATGGATGTCAAGACTGCGTTCCTCAATGGCAACATTGATGAAGAGTTGTATATGATGCAACCCGAAGGTTTTGTCG
The DNA here is from genome assembly GCA_916181665.1 of Avena sativa. Lineage (NCBI taxonomy): Eukaryota > Viridiplantae > Streptophyta > Magnoliopsida > Poales > Poaceae > Avena > Avena sativa. Next base: position 36,661,311 of record OV702300.1, on the reverse strand, counting down.
ATCCTAAGGATGCTGATAAAGTATGCAAACTTCAACGTTCCATTTATGGACTGAAGCAAGCATCTCGGAGTTGGAACCTTCGTTTTGATCAAGTGATCAAGAGCTTTGGATTTGTTCCAAACTGCTACGAAGCTTGCATCTACAAGAAAGTGAGTGGGAGCTCGGTGACGTTTCTGGTACTATATGTGGATGACATATTGATTATTGGAAATGACATCAACATGCTTAACGATGTGAAGAGTTATTTGAACAAGTGTTTTTCAATGAAAGACCTAGGTGAAGCTGCTTATATATTGGGCATCAAAATCTATAGAGATAGACAAAGACGCCTGATAGCTTTAAGCCAGAGTACATACCTAGACAAAGTTCTGAAAAGGTTCAGAATGGATAAGGCATTGAAAGGTTCAGTGCCTATGTTGTCAGGTAAGATATTGAGCAAGGCTCAGTGTCCAGCTACGGTAAATGATAGGGAAGCTATGAGCAAAGTGCCTTATGCCTCAGCCATAGGTTCCATCATGTATGCCATGCTGTGTGCTAGACCGTATGTGTCCAATGCTCTTAGTTTGACGAGCAGATATCAAAGTGATCCAAGAGTGGAACACTGGACAGCCGTAAAGAACATCCTAAGGTACCTGAATAGGACTAAAGAAATGTTCTTAGTCTATGGGGGTGATGAACAGCTCGTCGTAAAAGGTTACGTCGATGCTAGTTTCGACACCGACAAGGATGATTCTAAATCTCAGACAGGATACGTGTATATTTTGAATGGAGGAGCTGTGAGCTGGAGAAGCTGTAAGCAAAGCGTGATCGCGGGATCTACAGTAGAAGCGGAATACATGGCTGCTGCAGAAGCGTCAAGTGAAGGAGTTTGGATCAGAAACTTCATCACTGAGCTTGGCGTGGTTCCAAGTGCATTGGACCCACTGGAGATATTGTGTGACAACACTGGCGCCATAGCACTCGCTAAGGAACCAAGATATCATCCAAAGACCAAGCATATCAACCGCAAGTTTCATATAATCCGAGATTATATAGCAGATGGAGATCTGAAGATAAGCAAAGTACATACATATCTGAATATCGCAAATCCATTGACTAAACCTCTTCCACGTGTAAAACATGATCAGCACCTCAGTGCCATGGGTGTGAGATTGTTGCCAAATGTAAACTAGATTATTGACTCTAGTGCAAGTGGGAGACTGTTGGAATTATGCCCTAGAGGCAATAATAAAGATGTTATTATTATAATTCTTGTTCATGATAAAGTTTATATTCCATGCTAGAATTGTATTAAGCGGAAACATTAATACTTGTGTGGTTTGTGAACAACACCGTGTCCCTAGTACGCCTCTATGGACTAGTTCATTGATCAATGATGGTTAAGGTTTCCTAACCATAGACATGAGTTGTCAATTGATAATGAGATCATATCATTGAGAGAATGATATGGTGGACAGACCCAAACTAAGCGAAGCAATTAGATCGTGTCATTGTGTTCATCTTTGCGAAACTTTTCTTATGTCAAATATTGTATTCCTTAGACCATGAGATAATGCAACTCCCTGGTATCGGAAGAAAGCTTTGAGGTCATCAAACGTCATCCTATGAGAGGGTGATCATAAAGGTGTCTCTCAGGTGATCGGAAAGTATCTGTTGGGTTGTATGTATCGAGATGGAATTTGTCCCTCCCAAGTCGGAGAGATATACTTCGGGCCCACTCGGTAATCGATATCAACACCGCTTGCAAGCATGTGGTTAAGGAGTTAATCACAAAGTGATATCGGATTACGGAACGAGTAAAGTACTTGCTGTGAACGAGATTGAACTAGGTATGACGATACCGACGATCGAATCTCGGGCAAGTAAAATATCGCGATACGAAGGGAATATATATATGGGATTGATTGAATCCTGGCATCGTGGTTCATCCGATATGATCATCGATGAATGTGTGGGAGTCAATATGGGTGCCCAGACCCCGCTGTTGATTATTGATAGAAGATCATGTTTGCATATTCTCGAACCCGCAGGGTCACACACTTAACGTGTCTCGACGCTAGGATAGATTAGATAATTGGTTTATGAATTTTTGTTCGGAGTCTCGGATGGGATCCTGGACATCACGAGAGGTTCCGGAATGGTCCGGAGAATAAGATTCATATAAGGCAGTGCAATTTTTGGAGTTCGGAATTGTTCCGGGTTAATCGGTATTGTACCAGAAGCTTCTAGAACCTTCCGGAAGGGGACCAACGTGGCCCCACCTTCCGGGAGGGGGCATGGGCCTATGAGGGAGTGTCCTGGCCGCATTGGGCCAGGGGCACAAGGCCCCATAGGGCCCAGCCGATCCTAGAGAGTTTAAATCGTTTAAACTAGAGATAAGATAAGATAGGATTTCTAGATAAGGGAGAGTTTAAATTGTTTAAACTAGAGATAGGCTTGGAGGAGAGGCTAGGGCTGGCCGCCCCCTCTATAAATAGAGGGCTGGTGCGCCCCCTTCTTGACACACCTTCCTCCAAGCCCTAGCCTCCCTGCTGGCCCTCCTCTCTCCCTCCCGACTGTTTGTAGGCGAAGCCCTGCAGCAGAAATTCTCCACCATATACACCACGCCGTCGTGTTGTAGATCCAATCCATCTCTCCACCATACTTGCTGGTCCGAGGAAGGAGGAGACGTCGAGGTGCTGCACGTGTGCATCTCACGGAGGCACCGCCACTTGTGGTGCTAGATCGGATCGGATCGCGAGGAGGAGAAGCGAGTACGACTACATCACCCACGTTCCGACGAACGTTCCGCTGTGCGAATCTTCAAGGGTATGAAGATCTAATTCAATCTCTCTTGTTGTTTGCATCTCCTAGATTAGATCTTGGCTTTCCCTCTGTTCGCTTCCGTAGAAAATTTTGATTTACTATGCTGCGAAACCCTTCACATTTTGTTCCTAGGAAGAACTTGTAGAATATTTTGTTCTTTGGTTGATCATTGGCCAGATATATTCCATCGTGTAATACCCTACTTTTTGGGTTTCCGCTAGAAATGTTTAGGAGATAATGGATAGTTGGCTGCCCACTCTTAGTAGAAAGGATATAAATCTGGGTGCAGTTGGCATAGCGGTGATTATGGATAATATGAAAGTATGGAACAAAGCTTGTTTTCCAAAATATAATGCCTATGACCACACTTTTATACATAAAAGCGTGGGATAGTTGGTTCATCAACGCTCGCAACAGTTGAAGCTTTTAGTCGATCACAAGGTTAGGCTCCCGTAGTTAGGAGGCTAGAGGTATGAGAGAAGTTGTGGCATTGATGGTCATTTGGTGGTGTAGCAAAGAAAATGTGGCGAAGTTGGAAGCTAGATGGAACTTCTTTTTTATCTGAAGAATTGTATTTCGTGAGACTATGATGTTGTTTTGGTTGTATCTCCGGGATTATTTACTTTTATTTGTGGTTAAACATTGATAAAAAATTTCCTTGAGTTCTCTAGATGATACATAACATAAAAAATCTATGTTAGTAGCCATAGTACATTCCCTTACTTAGGTGCTCATATTTTTTGTCAATGATGCATTTTAGAAAAATAGTCAGCAGGATACCGTTGCTTTGTACCAGGGCGGCACCAGGGGTCTTCCTTGGTATTCAAGTGAATACCAATGGTTTTAAGAAAACGATGAATTTTTTTATAAAATAGCAAAATGAATACCAACCCTTTGAAACCTGGAGCCACCACTTCTTTTTACATGTGAGAAGCTTGATAGGGTAGCTTAGGAAGAGGTGGAAATCGACATTTATTTAAAAAAATGAAATAGGACAAAGGAACATTTTTATTTTACTTGTGGTAACAAAATGTGCAAGGTGACTATGAATTAGTGGGAAATGGACAGAAAGGGCGATACATACAAGATCGTAGAGCCAACTGACCATCATTAGAGTAGCCTCTAGCCCTTTTTAGTTCAAACTGATGAAGTAGTGTTTTATTTAAAGAAGTGTGAAATTTTAGTTCATTTGATTGAACTAAGACCAACCACACTATGGAGAGTGTATCGAGAGTTCGGTTCCTATTTTTGCTGCACTGTATTGAATTGACTGTGGGTCCCAGCAGTGTCTCATAAAGAAAGAAGATGAGGAACATGCATGCATGCCTGGACACCGAGGGTCCCAGCGCCCAACGAGGAGACAAAGGTCAAGAAAAGGGTCGTGCCGCTCACCGTCTAGCGCGGAGGCGTCGAGACTGACGGCCGTGGAGGCAGATAGTGGCCGCTCGGGAAGCCTAGCGCGAAGGAGCCGAAGCGGTAGCGTATCATCCATGGCCAAAGTCTCAATTCCATGGAATATGCCCTCCTCAAGTGAGACAGAGATTCTTTGAAAGAATTAGAAGGGGATGCCGGAGGTCCCACATGGATCCGCCGTCGCAGCTTCGGGAGGATCTCGATCCATGTGGAGAAGGGAGTTGGGAGACAGATGATGGAGTTGAACCCCATAGAAAAAGAGCAGTCCACGAAGAAAGTCATGGACTGGAAAAGAAAATCCGCGAATCATGAAGGCAACAAACATAACCCGATACCCAGATGGGGGACGGGGGATTACCTCATTGCCGGGGAGTTGCACGGTCGTCGTGTCTTGCGGGATCAGGCTCCGCTCGCGCAGTTTGCGGAGATCGCTCTCCCGCGTTTCTGATCGCCGCCAGCCACCATCGGTGACGCGAGCAGTGGCGGTGCCCTTCTTGCCTCTGGCGGCGCTGGTCCCAACTGCAGATGAGGACTTCTTTGTTTCCACCATGGCGCTACGGCGGTGGTGGCGGTGCCAACGAAAAAAGACAAAGGCAATATGGAGAAAACTCTCAGCGCGCAGCAAGAATAGCTCAAGAACGAAGGGGCAGTGAATAGATGAACTGCTGCGGTGAAAAACAAACCACGATTTCACCAGGGATTATAACAGCAAAGACGACGCACGCTGGCCGTCCATCGAGAAGACCTAACGCCAACGGTAGATCTGGCCGTACACGTGTCAGCACCAAAATGAACCATCGATACCACGCCGTCCACTACGTGCGGAAACCGAGGAGACGCCGTAATCATCTCCACGCCGCGCATGACCGGTCAATTCAAAGTCAACAAGTGGGACCCACGCTTCGTTCAGTCAAGTCATCTCTGGCGTAGCAGACGCTTGAGGTCATCAATCGTAAGCACTGACGTCATCAAAAGCTATACTAGCACTATTTCGGCTCCACAGCTAAAAGTACTCACTCGAATCTACGATTCGACTAAATACTTGGGGGCTACTCCTATCAGGAGCGCCGGCCGCGCACCCGACAGACAAATGAGGACACAATTATTTCTCTGAGTCCTACGTCGAGTTTACGACTCCACTACGGACTCGGGGGCTACTCCCATAGGGAGGATGGATTTAAGCATCCGAAAATTTTCGAGTCCTGCGGACCTAATGATTGAAACAATGCTTGAACTAAAAGTCTCCGTTCGAGTCTACGACTCGAACAGACACTTGGGGGCTACTCCCATAGGGAGCGCTGGTCGCGCACCCTATGAAATCTTCGACTGCGATCTTTCGGATCAGCACGCAAAAACTTTTTGACAACTCTGCCCCAACAAAACGCTGAGTGAGTGACAATCTCCTTGGCCACCCGAAACACCTCCAAGGTGATAAATGTTCGGATGCTGCGTCTGCGACGCAAAGATAAGACCTACAGATATCATCTGATGGCCTGGCAACGCACCTGACTGCGCTCTGCTAGTATGAATCCGTACCAGCAGGTACGATGAAAAATCCTGACGGACGCGTTGGGTACACCATTTAAAAATTACTGGAATTCTACTCCTGTAAGTCCTCAACGGCCTGAGTTTAATTACGCCAGCATGTGTTCCGGGTTCGAGTCGAGGGACTCGAATCTGAAGAAGATCGTGTTGTTTTGTCCTAAGACAGTTAACTGACCCTGATCTGTCGGGAGAGTCAGGCACACGCATCAACAATCCCTACACACTCAAATAATTCTCTAGCAAACAGAGATAGCTGCACCCGAAAGATTGAAGAGTCCTCAGCCGAATCTACGATTCGACTGAACACTCGGGGGCTACTGACATGGTTATGCCCTACGGGTACCCGATGTTAGCCTACCTGGTCTAGCCCGACGGAAGGCCCACTCAATGACCTGCCCGGGTCCATGACGCCCATGACAGTTCGGCTGGAACGAAGCCCATATGGACACGGAGTCCCAAGCGCACAAGACAAAGAAAGCTCAAGACTAGAGTTTAAATACAACTTGTAACCTACTCGTATCGGCACCCGAGACCTAACCTCCCCATATATAAAGGCTAGGAGGGGCCAACGAGGAGGAGACGTACGCAACAGACCTAGATCTCTCTAGACTCATACTTTCGCACACGCATCCACGCCAGATCGAATCTGCGCACCCTGTAACCTTCGGTTCCGCCGTAATCAAAGAGCAGACAAGCAGGAGTAGGGTTTTCCCTCCGGGGGCCTGAACCTGGGTAAATCTCGTGTCCCCTGGTTGCTTGTCTATTAACTGTGCCACGATCTCCAGCATTCCCATCTTCTCTAAAACCCAAGTCCATAACAATGGGCATTGACGAGATTAAACCTCGTCAGAAGGATTTTTAGTAGGTGGGCGGAGCTATGGGGATGCCGATGAATCGACACAACATGTGCGGAACGGCCGTGTACATGCAACAAGAGGAATCGAGATAGAATTTTTTTATTTTGCCGGTGGAGATGGACCTGGTTGGTTTTCTCGTGCGTACATGAGCTCATGTCCTTGTTTTTTTTTAAAAAAAAATGGCAGATATGTAAGTTCATAACCATTGTCAAGCTTTTAATTCACTATGGTACATTATCTGTACACAGCTTATGTCCTATTTAAAAATTAAATCACTTTCTAAACTGTCTATTTCACCTGCTCTACTAAAAACGTCAAAATTGATCCCAATCCTAATATGCAATTATCAAGAGCATGTAAGGTTTGTAACTGCCTCTAGATTAGGGGATGGCACCCGCCTATTCGGGGCCGGGTACGCTCTCCCCATACCCGCCCCGTTTAAGTTTTCGGGTCTCATTTCTTACCAGACCCGCGACCCGACCGGGTTTGGGGCCCTGACAGGTACCCACTAGCGCATGAGACAGGAGTGACGCTGACGCATATGGGAACAAAAACGATGGGATATTGGGATGGAGTTGGTGGAAAGGGACGCATGCGTGCATGTGCTATCTTTAGGACTCTATATTTCATCGTATGCATGTGATGTGTGTTGTCTGCCATGTGGGACATGTGGTTAGGCATAGGATTAATAGAGATATGGTTAAGGCTTGGAGCGGGTCTGCAGGTCTACGGGTATGGGTTTGCCACCCCATACCCGCACCGTTAGACTTGGCGGGTCTAACTTTTTACCAAACCCTCCCTATTTAAGGCGGGTACCCATCGTTTTGCGGGTTTCGGGGCCCCATTGCCATCCCTACTCTAGATACAATAACATGGGGAACAACACATGTCACCTCCCTCTAGCAAGAGATCTCTCGACCAAACTGTCGTGTAGGATGGTTATGAGGCTAGAGAGAATTTTATCGGTATACCTACTAAACTACAATACAAATGAAGATGAACACATCATAATGTTGTATATCTTCAAAGTGTTATGGAGTAAATCTTAGTTAATAAGAGATAAGTAGTTAATTTCTTTTTTTAGATGCATACAACCTCAAGTTATGGCTATAATCCTCTCAACCCAAGCAGAATCTTACCTTTTTCCACATACATTAAGTGATAAAAGAATTTTTTAAACAAAAAAGGTGACACAGGAAATTAATGGACCGTAGCAACGTATGGACCCTCTGCTAGTATATATTCTACAAAAAATTGAGTTCTAGGTGGACTTGTTTTTGTTAGAAACTTTTAGGTTAACTTGGTGACCTTGCACTGGTTCTTAATAATAAAATAGTCTGGTAGAATGAGAAAGCTGCCAACTTTGCTAAAATTTCAAGTATTTTAAGTGGACATTCTGCAAACAAGTCATCTTAGACTAGATTAGAAGCAGAAGGATGTCAAAGCTAGCTAGGCTCTGCAGTGGTGATGAGTGTAGTTACCAGGACGGCCTACGACTCTGGCGTGGAAGACTTGATTATGTCTCAAAAAAACCTTCACAAAATGACCTATCTCATTCGAGGTTTCTTGGCTTTCGGGTCAAATGACCAATACTATGGCTAGAATCAAGGCATAGTTTATGATAATGTGCCCATATTATTGTAGCATCCCAATTGTCTAACAATTGTAATGCTACTTGGTCTAGTAATATAATGGCTACTTCAAATATATAATTGTTGCATCATCATTATATCATGCTCATGTCATCATGCCTCCTTGAATTTTTGCATCATATAAAACCCTTTTTGCTTTGGTTCTTATCTCATATGCACTATTAATTGTATTTGCCTCTTGATATTGTATTTGTTTCTTGATATATTGTTTAAATGCCCAAGTTGAGTTGGGGGCATATCTCTTATTAACTCCACCACCTTTTCTTTCACCACCTTATAATTCCACCATCCAACTAAATATGAGCTTGGCACTTATTGGTTTTACCTCGAGCTCATGTGGGTTGGGATGGATCCAATTCTTTTCCACATGCTCTCATCTTAGCATCTTGTTGTTTTCACAATATTGTTATATGAGAGCCACATGGCCACCTTTGCATGCCTTGTGAGTGGGACCCTTTCTTCTAGCTTCCATATGTTTTATCATGGAATCATGCTCATGTTGGAATAAGTTTGGGACTATTGATCATCTAGTGGCATATACACACTAGCAAGTCCCATCCACAATCCAATGTGATCATTTCCATATACTCCACTTGGAATTCTTTCAAATTCCTTTGCTTGGGCCTTACTCCAATTTTGGGATGCATAATAATAATGCCATGAAATAATATTGTCGTCACAAGAATCATCATGGCATTAAATATTTTGCATGGGCCATGCAAGTACCCTTTTGCTTGTCATTTGGATTTTAGTTGGTTTTTGGGAATCCTCTCACTCTCTCATCTCTCTCTTTTAGCTTGAACTTAATTGATCATGCTTACACCACCTCCCCCTCTTTTCTTGTTTTGTTTTGGTTTGATCTTAGTTGTTCTTGGCTTGACCTTGTCCTAGCAAAACCACTCCATCTCTCTCTCTCTCTTTAGTCCCTAGACCATCATCTACCCTTCATCACCATACCCATACCCCCTCTCCTAAACCATAATCTACACCTAAGCTAAACCACACCCTAAGTACACCCCCCCTCTTTCCCTCCTTCCTCTAGCCGAGCCACCCCACCATGACCTACCCGTGTTGGCCCCACTTGGCCACCCTGCCACCTAGCTACCCCACCTAAACCCTAGTCCAGCCCTAGCCCGAGCCATACCCCTCCTACCCTAGCTCCAACCCTAGCTAACCCGAGGCTATCTCCCCCTCCCTTCTCTCCCTGCCTAGTGGCCCTAGCCCGAGCCTACCACCTCCCTGGCCGCACCCTACCCCACCTGGTAGCCACACCCCCGCCTGCCCTGCCCTGCCGACCCCAGCACGTGAGCGAGGAGGAGGAGAAAGGTGGCAACCGAGCCACCTTTTACACCTACCTGCTCCCCACGCCCCTCTCCTTTCCCCCTCTGCTTTACCGCCGCCACACGCCTCCTCTGGTTCCCCAGATCCACCCCGAAGGCGCCCTGCCTCTTCCCCCTCTCTTCTCCATCGCCACCGGCTTCACCATCGCCTGCACCGTCGGCCTCCTCCGCGTCCGGTTGATCCTGTCGAGCCGCGCATCCGTGGAGTGGTTGGAGAGAACCAGGAGGCTCCCCTGCGTCGCCTGGAACACGCCATCGTCGAATAGGAGCACCGGAGCCACTAGTACCAGCGCGAGCCCGACGCAAACCCTAGACCGCCCGGCCTCTGCCTCGACGTCGATCGCCTGCGCCTCGAGCCGCACCACCGCCACCGACAGCCTCGCGGTGAGCCCCTCTCCCTCCCTGACACGGTCCGCCTCATCGCCACTGTCTAGATCAGCCGACTCTTTCGTCGAGCGCTCTCGGTGCGCCGTCGTTCGCTGGCGTCTGCTCGCTCCCGCCTGCACAGAAACCCTAGCTAGGCCACGCGCGCCTCCCTGACACCAAGCCCAGGCCAGCGCAGCGGTAGCCGCTTCCGCGCGCGAGCCCCAGGTCGAGAGATCGATCCCCGCCCGCGCCGCGCTGCGCCTGTCGCGCACCATCGCGTCGTCAGAGATTCAGAGAGAGAAGAAGTACAGTAGCGCTGCCGCTTTTGCCGATAACCCCCTGTTGTTTTGCGTGTGCAACCCGCGGTCCCCTTTTGGCCCACCCGTCAGCCTCGCGTTCGTTTTTGCAGATAGCCCCCCCAGTTTCCCAGGCTCCCAACCCGCAGTCCCTAGCTGGGCCACGTGGTTGCGCCAGGTTCGCCCGGTGGCAGCTGGGCCCGCGAAGCCTCCTGGCCCATCTGTCTGTCTCTAGGGCTAGATCCAGCTGCGGTGTAAAAAGTTCTTCTGCGCGCGTGTGTCCCAGTCAGCAGCCAACCCCACCTGTCAGCGACAGTGGCTGAATATGTCTGGGTATAAAAAGGATTTCTGAAATCCGTTTAAATTCAAATCTTTTCCAAATTAAATTAAATTCAAATTTAAATTCTGTTTTTCAATAACTTTTGAAATACAAATCCAAATAAAGCAAATAATATATGTTTTCAAATCAGAAAAATGTGAGGATTTCAAATATGCAATCCAAAATATATTTTGAACATTTAAAATTCCAAGTTAATTAAAATTACAATAAAATGCCCTTTTGACTTAATTAATTAATAACTTTGACTTAAAACTCCAAATTTAATAAATAATATGTCTAAAATGATTAGCTCGACGAGACCTTTCTGCTTATGCATTCCTTTATCTGTTTTGAAGCATGCATCATATAAATATATTGTGGACAACAACTTAAATGAGTATAAAATGGGCCCAAAACTAAATAAAATGATTTAATCTTGTACTTCACACCTCACCCATGCCATGCTACCTATTGCCATGCAAATTGTGCATCATTCATCATGGCATGATTGTTTGCTTGATGCATTTATTCATATGCTTGTGCACTTTATTTATGTTGGCCCTTTTTTGTTTGGTTCTTCTTCGAATAGACGCTGAGCAGGGGATATATCAAGAGAACCAGGAGCACTACCCAGATCCATCGCTTGCTTCAACTGAGCTGCCAGGCAAGCACTACCACATGCTTGCATACATACAGTACCTATTGCCTCTATCTTATTCTTGCATCATTGAGTCGCGATTGCATTAAATTGAATCCCAAGTATTGCATAGCCTTTACTTTTAAACCCCACCGAAGCTTGTTCCTCCATCCCATGAGCCATTACTACAGGAGTTGTTTGAGCCATGCGAGTCGTAGAACAGCATGTGTAGGGTATGTGAGTGTCAGTTGGATAACGAGGTACTTAAACAACTTAACCTGAGTAGTAATGGGATAACTAATGAAAGTGGCATCGGTGAGCCATATTCGCTATTTGGTTTTTCAGGCTCACTTGTGTCCCGTAAGACCCCGAGTACTTGATTCCTGTTCCAGGAATATTCGCGCTATCCACATCCGGGAGGCTTTATGGACCCCCCTGAGCCAGAGCTTGATTCATTCTTATCTCTTGGGGCCACAAACTAGTTTGGGGTTTTGCTACTATTCTGTACTTATGCCATGCTTTACTGCTTTATTTAAGATTGTGCGAGGTAATGCACACTGTATTGTTTAGGAAAGCGGAGTGTTTTCGCGGTGTCGACAAGCCCAGTCACATTTTCGGGTTCCCAGTCGTTCACAGCCATTGACGCAAACCTTGAGTCCGTCTCGGAGTCAGCTAACTCCGTTGCGGGTAGCTTAATGGGGTGGCCCCCTGAAATATTTCTGAATCCTGTGATTGCTTTGTCGTGACTGCCTCGTTGGGTTTTGATTTGGTTTTTCCGAGGCATATCGAGTGTGTGTTGCTATTTGCGCACCCCTGCAGGGTAAAACTTTCTGAAAGCCGTGTCCGCGGTTATGGACGACTTGGAGCACAGTTTCTCGATCATAGACAAGTATAACTAAAGTACCGCTTTTACATTGACTAGTCTAGGCACCTGACTAGTAAATAGTGCAACACTCATGGAATGGATAATAAAACTGCCAACGGATGGGGGGGGGGGGGGGGGGTTGTTCGTCCGCTTCCTCGCCGGTAAGCGAGGAGGAGGATGGATCTGTTAAGATTACCGTTATAACTGTTATAACTGTTGTTATTAATTCACGGACATCCGTCTATCTCTGGTTAGGCGGATGGTTAGCGAGCATCTATAGAATTGCTAGGGTTTATCTTTTGCTGCTATTGCGTCACCCCAGGTTGTGTCCCCTTTAGAGGCATAAAGACTTGCTGAGTACCCCTAGGGTCTCACACGATAAATTATTGGTTCAGATGAACAGGCTTCCCTCGCAAGATGGATACTGGTTGGAAGAGACGGACGATGTGGGCAACGATCATTCGGTGTAGAGATTCCGGGAACGGGGATCCGTGAGATCTGTGGGCGGGATCTGCTTATTTATGGGGCATCTTATGCCGATTTGCTTCTTATCCGTACTCGGATTTTGTCTTCCGCTTCCGCTTGATACTCTGTTGATTGCTGTATGAGGAGATATCCTAAACTATTATATCTATCTAGGATATTTGGATCTTGCCGTATGGCGTTGCTATATTTTCTTTGTTTTTAGATGGAATGGCTCTGATGTACTGTTGTATGGTGGCTTGCATACATACTCATTTGTGTATGTAGTTGATCCCTTCGCCTGCCGATTACGCCGCCCGTTCTTGTCCCGATGTGTGGAAATGGTTGGGACGGCCAAAAGGTCTACCTGTGAGTGGCATTTGGGCCCCACCGTACTATTTCAACCATTTCTGCTCATCCAGGCTTGTAACTAGGAGCGTAATTCACCGAGGTAGTTACAATTGGTATCAGAGCCATCCCGCCCTTCAGGGTCTCAGCCAAATGGTCGTTGTCAGTCTAGCAAATATTTTTGGTAGCTATGTATACTAGGGAAAAATAAAACGCGAGAGTAGGACTGCTTCCACTTTTCTTCTTACCCACCCACCACCCTTTTTCTGGTAAGGAAGTGTAACGTTTTCAATCCTCTTCTTAAACATTCAAACTAGGATTCACGTGTTCTGGGTTTCCGTAGTACCATAGGTTGTGTGTGTGTAACTCCTTGTCTATCTGTTGCATCCAAGTTGTTATCTTATCTGCTTTTGGTTATCAACTGTTGGTACATTTCATACCGACAGGCTTTTGCAAACCGACGCGATCTATCTGATTCGTTGTATACCGACGCGATCTGTCTTACTCTTTGTTATCCGACGTTATCTTGTTTGGAGTGTTCGTTTCCGTAGTTGCTAATCTTTAGGTTCATCGTGAGAAGAAGTGTTGGGATATGTGTTTTACTTGTTCATGTGCGGAGTAATGATTTGAGTGCGGGATGGAGTCGCGACCATACCACTACTCTTATCATTGCTCTTGTATATTGAGTTGGTAGAGTCACTAATCTTGATTCATTAAGTGATTTTGCGCATCTATTGGTATTTTAATGCCGAAATTTGTGGAAAATTTTTCTTTGATATATTTGTGTACCACACCCCTTTTCAGTCGTGTGCGATATGCCTAATATCTTTTAGGTGCTTTGAACTTCGTTGATATTTTAATATCATCTTAGTAAATTGTATCCTTTAATCTTGATTAATTCCATCTTGGTACTATTTTTGGATTATTATTATTCTCCATCATAGTACTGACTTGAGTGTTATATCAATCACAGGATGGCACCACCACGCCGTTCTGAGGAGGACATACAACCTGAACTGGGGGCAACTTTATCAAGCATCGCCAATGCCTTGGTAGCAATGCAGCAGAACCAGCAGCGCTTTGAGGAAAGTGTCAGGAGGAATGAGTTTGCTCCGCTACCTCCACCTCCCAAGCGAGGAGACATCAAAAGCTTCCTGAAGTTCAACCCACGCCAATTTGATGTTTCTGATCAACCACTTGATGCTGATGATTGGTTGCGTGAGATGTCAAGGCTACTGGCAACTGCTGATGTTCCTGAACAAGAATGGGTAAAGTGTGCTACTCACCTTCTGAAGGGAGATGCAGCTCTCTGGTGGGAGAATTACCTGAAGGCAAACTACACTGGTTTTCAGCCTACTTGGGGACAGTTCACTGGAGCTTTCAAAGAGCAGTATCTGTCAGAAATTGTCATGGAGAGAATGAAGGAAGTGTTTCTCAACCTCAAGCAGGGCAATGATAATGTCAATACCTACATCAGGAATTTCATGAACCTTTCTCGTTATGGTGGCGATGAGATCTCTGATTACAAGAAGAAGCAAAAGAGGTTCAGGCAAGGGCTCAATGCATCGATTAAGTATGCAATCACACATGCAAGGCCGGCGTCTTTTCTGGAACTTCAGCATACAGCTCTGCAGGAAGAAGCAAGTAGGCAAGTGTTTGAGGAGTCAAAGAAACACAGCCGTGATGCAACAAGCTCTTCAGCGATGTCAGCTCCTTGTAAGCGTCGTGTCTGGGTTCCTAACACCCCACCGTCGCTCCCGGCTTCACCAAGACCTTCAAGCTTCGCGGCGAGGCCACCAAACTTCCTCATTGCGGCTTCCAGGGGCTACAACCACCACTACCCTGGAGCGCCTGGCGGAGTCCCTGGCTATGTTGCTCCACGTCCACCGGGTGCTTGTTACACGTGTGGAGACTCTGGGCATCAACAATGGAACTGTCCGTTGAAGAACAAGGCTCTTCCTCCACCACCTCCAAGATCTGCGGCAAGCTCTCCTTTGGTTCGTGCACCACCACCTCGGGCTCTCAACATCAACACCAAGCCCGGGTCTGCTATTGCTCGTGCCAACTGCATCAACGCCGCTCAAGCTGAGCATGCACCTGGAGTTGTGATGGGTATGCTATCCGTTAACTCAGTCCCTGCACGAGTTTTGTTTGATTCTGGTGCATCACATTCTTTTGTTTCTCACAAGTTTGCAAATGAGAATGAGTTAGCTATGGGTCCTCTCCTCAAGCGGTTAATGGTCCTTTCTCCTGGAGCAACAATGGCAGCTTCTAAGATCAGCCATGGCAATCAAATTGAGATTGGTGGCTCTTCGTTCTCGGCTTCTTTAATCGTTCTGGGCAATTCTGACATTGATGTCATCTTGGGCATGGATTGGTTGACAGCAAATGCAGCTGTGATTGATTGTGCTGAACGCTCGGTTTCTCTGAAGATTCCTGAAGGCCATATAGTTTATTCTCCAAGTCTGACTCCTGCTATCCAGCTTTTCTCTTTGGCGGCTCTGAATGTTGATGCTATGGAAGCTATTCAGAGTGTTCCGGTGGTCTGTGAGTTCCCAGATGTCTTTCCTGAAGAGTTGCCAGGTATGCCTCCGGATCGTGAGGTTGAGTTTGTTATTGAGCTTGAACCTGGTACCGCTCCTATCTCCAAGCGGCCTTATAAGATGGGTCCTGCTGAGTTGGCTGAACTCAAACGTCAACTTGATGAACAAGAGAAGTTGGGTTTCATTCAGCATAGTACTTCTTCTTGGGGTAGCCCAACTCTCTTTGTGAAGAAGCGAGACCAGACTGATAGACTTTGTGTTGACTATCGGGCTCTCAATGCTAAAACCATCAAGAATAAATATCCCCTTCCGCGGATTAATGATCTCTTTGATCAGCTGGCTGGAGCTGTGGTATTCTCTAAGCTTGACTTGAGAAGTGGTTATCACCAAATCAAGATTCGCAAGGAAGATGTTCCTAAGACAGCCTTCACCACCCGCTATGGCCTGTATGAGTACACGGTCATGTCTTTCGGTCTCACCAACGCACCTGCCACCTTCTCGAGGCTCATGAACTCGGTTTTCATGGAGTATCTTGACAAGTTTGTTGTGGTCTATCTGGATGACATCCTAGTCTATTCTAAGTCACAAGAAGAGCATGAAGAGCACCTTCGGTGTGTCCTAAGCAAGCTTCGTGAGAACCGCTTGTATGCAAAGTTCTCCAAGTGTGAGTTTTGGCTGCCTCAAGTAACCTATCTTGGTCACGTCATCTCTGCCAAGGGCATTGCAGTCAATCCGGAAACTGTGAAGACAATTGTTGAATGGCTTCCTCCTGTAAATGTCAAACAAGTGCGGAGTTTCCTTGGTTTGGCTAGTTATTGCCGTCGCTTCGTTCAGAACTTTTCGAAGATAGCGAAGCCTCTTACCGACCTCCTCAAGAAAGGCAAGAAATACCTTTGGACTCCTCCATGTCAAGCAAGCTTTGAGACACTCAAAGAGAAGCTCACTTCCACACCAGTCTTGGTTCCTCCGGATACATCCAAGCCGTTTCAAATATTCTGTGACGCCTCTTTGCATGGATTGGGTGCGGTCCTTATGCAAGAAAAGCAAGTTGTTGCTTATGCCTCTCGACAGTTGAAGACGCATGAGATCAACTAATCCTACACATGACCTCGAGCTCGCAGCAGTTGTCTTTGCTTTGAAAGTATGGAGGCACTACTTGCTTGGCATCCGTTGTGAAATCTTTTCTGATCACAAGAGTCTGAAGTATATCTTTACTCAGCCTGATCTCAACCTTCGGCAAAGGAGATGGATTGAAGCAATCAATGACTTCGATTTGACCATCAACTACACTCCGGGCAAGGCTAATGTCATGGCAGATGCTCTCAGCCGCAAAGCTTATGTCAATAACCTCATGATGGAAGAACAACAGCCTCTCTTGTGCGAGGAATTCTGTCAGCTCAACCTTGGAATTGTGGAACAAGGGTATCTCCAGAACCTTCTAGCAACACCTCTCTTGGAAGAAAAGGTTCGCTCTCGTCAGCTTGGTGATCCGTACACCAAAAACATCATCTCCAGGATTCAGCTTCCGAAGTATGAGTCCTTCCACGTCGATGATAAAGGCACGCTTTTCTTTGAACACCGGATGTTTGTTCCGAACTACCCGGGTTTGAGAGAGCAAGTTCTCAAGGAGGCGCATGATTCTGTTCTTTCTAACCACCCTGGCAGCACAAAGATGTACATGGACTTGAAAACACAATATTGGTGGCCTGGGTTGAAACGATATTGTGCCAAGTATGTCTCGGAGTGTGATGTCTGCCGCAGAGTGAAAGCTGTCCATCAGAAACCTTCCGGTCTTCTACAGCCATTGAAACCCCCGGAATGGAAATGGGAGAAAGTAGAGATGGACTTCATCACTGGTTTTCCAAGGTCGCAGAAGGGCAACAATGCAATCTTTGTTGTCATTGACAGGCTTTCTAAAGTGGCTCACTTCTTCCCCGTCAAGGAAACCATTTCTGCAATTCAGTTGGCGGAGCTCTATATCAACAGAATTGTCTCTCTGTATGGGGTTCCTCTCGAGATCAGTTCAGACCGTGGAAGCATCTTCACTTCCAAGTTCTGGGAGAGTTTCCAAAATGCTTTGGGAACAAAGTTGAACTTCAGCACAGCTTACCACCCTCAGTCGCAAGGACAAGTTGAAAGGATCAATCAGATTCTGGAGGATATGCTTCGTGCGTGCGTCATCTCTTTTGGCATGAAGTGGGAAGAATGTCTTCCTTATGCTGAGTTCTCTTACAACAACAGCTTTCAGAAAAGTCTAAAGATGGCACCATTTGAGGCTCTCTATGGTCGCAAATGCAGAACTCCGATTGGTTGGTCGGGTGCAAGTGAAAGGATCTTGTTTGGCCCTGACATTGTGACTCAAGCGGAGGAGAAGGTTCACATCATTCTTGAAAATCTGAGGATTGCTCAAAGTCGCCAGAAGAGCAATTATGACAGGAAGCACACGGACATGGAGTATGTCCCTGGTGATCTCGTTTACCTTCGTGTCACTCCCATGAGAGGCACGCACCGTTTTGGTATCAAAGGGAAGCTGGCTCCTAGATACATCGGTCCCTTCAAAATTCGTGGAAGAAGAGGAGAAGTTGCTTATGCTCTTGAGCTTCCGGAAAAACTCAAAGTCCATGATGTTTTCCACATCTCCCAGCTCAAGAAGTGCTTCAAGGATCCCGGCAGGACCGTGGATCATGAGCTTATCAATCTCCAAGAAGACCTGTCTTATCAAGAACACCCCACAAAAATCCTTGAAGTCGCAGAAAGAAGGACTCGCAACAAGTCCATCAAGTTCTGCAAGGTGCAGTGGTCGCACCATTCTGTTGATGAAGCCACTTGGGAACGTGAAGATGATCTCCGTGCCAAGTATCCTACTCTCTTTGAGTCTTCTTCTTCATCCTAGAATCTCGGGGCGAGATTCCTGTTTAGTGGGGGAGAGTTGTAGCATCCCAATTGTCTAACAATTGTAATGCTACTTGGTCTAGTAATATAATGGCTACTTCAAATATATAATTGTTGCATCATCATTATATCATGCTCATGTCATCATGCCTCCTTGAATTTTTGCATCATATAAAACCCTTTTTGCTTTGGTTCTTATCTCATATGCACTATTAATTGTATTTGCCTCTTGATATTGTATTTGTTTCTTGATATATTGTTTAAATGCCCAAGTTGAGTTGGGGGCATATCTCTTATTAACTCCACCACCTTTTCTTTCACCACCTTATAATTCCACCATCCAACTAAATATGAGCTTGGCACTTATTGGTTTTACCTCGAGCTCATGTGGGTTGGGATGGATCCAATTCTTTTCCACATGCTCTCATCTTAGCATCTTGTTGTTTTCACAATATTGTTATATGAGAGCCACATGGCCACCTTTGCATGCCTTGTGAGTGGGACCCTTTCTTCTAGCTTCCATATGTTTTATCATGGAATCATGCTCATGTTGGAATAAGTTTGGGACTATTGATCATCTAGTGGCATATACACACTAGCAAGTCCCATCCACAATCCAATGTGATCATTTCCATATACTCCACTTGGAATTCTTTCAAATTCCTTTGCTTGGGCCTTACTCCAATTTTGGGATGCATAATAATAATGCCATGAAATAATATTGTCGTCACAAGAATCATCATGGCATTAAATATTTTGCATGGGCCATGCAAGTACCCTTTTGCTTGTCATTTGGATTTTAGTTGGTTTTTGGGAATCCTCTCACTCTCTCATCTCTCTCTTTTAGCTTGAACTTAATTGATCATGCTTACACCACCTCCCCCTCTTTTCTTGTTTTGTTTTGGTTTGATCTTAGTTGTTCTTGGCTTGACCTTGTCCTAGCAAAACCACTCCATCTCTCTCTCTCTTTAGTCCCTAGACCATCATCTACCCTTCATCACCATACCCATACCCCCTCTCCTAAACCCTAATCTACACCTAAGCTAAACCACACCCTAAGTACACCCCCCCTCTTTCCCTCCTTCCTCTAGCCGAGCCACCCCACCATGACCTACCCGTGTTGGCCCCACTTGGCCACCCTGCCACCTAGCTACCCCACCCAAACCCTAGTCCAGCCCTAGCCCGAGCCATACCCCTCCTACCCTAGGTCCAACCCTACCTAACCCGAGGCTATCTCCCCCTCCCTTCTCTCCCTGCCTAGTGGCCCTAGCCCGAGCCTACCACCTCCCTGGCCGCACCCTACCCCACCTGGTAGCCACACCCCCGCCTGCCCTGCCCTACCGACCCCAGCACGTGAGCGAGGAGGAGGAGAAAGGTGGCAACCGAGCCACCTTTTACACCCACCTGCTCCCCACGCCCCTCTCCTTTCCCCCTCTGCTTTACCCCCGCCACACGCCTCCTCTGGTTCCCCAGATCCACCCCGAAGGCGCCCTGCCTCTTCCCCCTCTCTTCTCCATCGCCACCGGCTTCACCATCGTCTGCACCGTCGGCCTCCTCCGCGTCCGGTTGATCCTGTCGAGCCGCGCATCCGTGGAGTGGTTGGAGAGCACCAGGAGGCTCCCTTGCGTCGCCTGGAACACGCCATCGTCGAAGAGGAGCACCGGAGCCACTAGTACCAGCGCGAGCCCGACGCAAACCCTAGACCGCCCGGCCTCTGCCTCGACGTCGATCGCCTGCGCCTCGAGCCGCACCACCGCCACCGACAGCCTCGCGGTGAGCCCCTCTCCCTCCCTGACACGGTCCGCCTCGTCGCCACTGTCTAGATCAGCCGTCTCTTTCGTCGAGCGCTCTCGGTGCGCCGTCGTTCGCTGGCGTCTGCTCGCTCCCGCCCGCACAGAAACCCTAGCTAGGCCACGCGCGCCTCCCTGACACCAAGCCCAGGCCAGCGCAGCGGTAGCCGCTTCCGCGCGCGAGCCCCAGGTCGAGAGATCGATCCCCGCCCGCGCCGCGCTGCGCCTGTCGCGCACCATCGCGTCGTCAGAGATTCAGAGAGAGAAGAAGTACAGTAGCGCTGCCGCTTTTGCCGATAACCCCCTGTTGTTTTGCGTGTGCAACCCGCGGTCCCCTTTTGGCCCACCCGTCAGCCTCGCGTTCGTTTTTGCAGATAGCCCCCCAGTTTCCCAGGCTCCCAACCCGCAGTCCCCAGCTGGGCCACGTGGTTGCGCCAGGTTCGCCCGCTGGCAGCTGGGCCCGCGAAGCCTCCTGGCCCATCTGTCTGTCTCTAGGGCTAGATCCAGCTGCGGTGTAAAAAGTTCTTCTGCGCGCGTGTGTCCCAGTCAGCAGCCAACCCCACCTGTCAGCGATAGTGGCTGAATCTGTCTGGGTATAAAAAGGATTTCTGAAATCCGTTTAAATTCAAATCTTTTCCGAATTAAATTAAATTCAACTTTAAATTCTGTTTTTAAATAACTTTTAAAATACAAATCCAAATAAAGCAAATAATATATGTTTTCAAATCAGAAAAATGTGAGGATTTCAAATATGCAATCCAAAATATATTTTGAACATTTAAAATTCCAAGTTAATTAAAATTACAATAAAATGCCCTTTTGACTTAATTAATTAATAACTTTGATTTAAAACTCCAAATTTAATAAATAATATGTCTAAAATGATTAGCTCGACGAGACCTTTCTGCTTATGCATTCCTTTATCTGTTTTGAAGCATGCATCATATAAATATATTGTGGACAGCAACTTAAATGAGTATAAAATGGGCCCAAAACTAAATAAAATGATTTAATCTTGTACTTCACACCTCACCCATGCCATGCTACCTATTGCCATGAAAATTGTGCATCATTCATCATGGCATGATTGTTTGCTTGATGCATTTATTCATATGCTTGTGCACTTTATTTATGTTGGCCCTTGTTTGTTTGGTTCTTCTTCGAATAGACGCTGAGCAGGGGATATATCAAGAGAACCAGGAGCACTATCCAGATCCATCGCTTGCTTCAACTGAGCTGCCAGGCAAGCACTACCACATGCTTGCATACATACAGTACCTATTGCCTCTATCTTATTCTTGCATCATTGAGTCGCGATTGCATTAAATTGAATCCCAAGTATTGCATAGCCTTTACTTTTAAACCCCACCGAAGCTTGTTCCTCCATCCCATGAGCCATTACTACAGGAGTTGTTTGAGCCATGCGAGTCGTAGAACAACATGTGTAGGGTATGTGAGTGTCAGTTGGATAACGAGGTACTTAAACAACTTAACCTGAGTAGTAATGGGATAACTAATGAAAGTGGCATCGGTGAGCCATATTCGCTATTTGGTTTTTCAG
The DNA here is from genome assembly GCA_916181665.1 of Avena sativa. Taxonomy (NCBI): domain Eukaryota; kingdom Viridiplantae; phylum Streptophyta; class Magnoliopsida; order Poales; family Poaceae; genus Avena; species Avena sativa. Next base: position 36,639,620 of record OV702300.1, on the reverse strand, counting down.
GCTCACTTGTGTCCCGTAAGACCCCGAGTACTTGATTCCTGTTCCAAGAATATTCGCGCTATCCACATCCGGGAGGCTTTATGGACCCCCCTGAGCCAGAGCTTGATTCATTCTTATCTCTTGGGGCCACAAACTAGTTTGGGGTTTTGCTACTATTCTGTACTTATGCCATGCTTTACTGCTTTATTTAAGATTGTGCGAGGTAATGCACACTGTATTGTTTAGGAAAGCGGAGTGTTTTCGCGGTGTCGACAAGCCCAGTCACATTTTCGGGTTCCCAGTCGTTCACAACCATTGACGCAAACCTTGAGTCCGTCTCGGAGTCAGCTAACTCCGTTGCGGGTAGCTTAATGGGGTGGCCCCCTGAAGTATTTCTGAATCCTGTGATTGCTTTGTCGTGACTGCCTCGTTGGGTTTTGATTTGGTTTTTCCGAGGCATATCGAGTGTGTGTTGCTATTTGTGCACCCCTGCAGGGTAAAACTTTCTGAAAGCCGTGTCCGCGGTTATGGACGACTTGGAGCACAGTTTCTCGATCATAGACAAGTATAACTAAAGTACCGCTTTTACATTGACTAGTCTAGGCACCTGACTAGTAAATAGTGCAACACTCATGGAATGGATAATAAAACTGCCAACGGATGGGGGGGGGGGTTGTTCGTCCGCTTCCTCGCCGGTAAGCGAGGAGGAGGATGGATCTGTTAAGATTACCGTTATAACTGTTATAACTGTTGTTATTAATTCACGGACATCCGTCTATCTCTGGTTAGGCGGATGGTTAGCGAGCATCTATAGAATTGCTAGGGTTTATCTTTTGCTGCTATTGCGTCACCCCAGGTAGGTTGTGTCCCCTTTAGAGGCATAAAGACTTGCTGAGTACCCCTAGGGTCTCACACGATAAATTATTGGTTCAGATGAACAGGTTTCCCTCGCAAGATGGATACTGGTTGGAAGAGACGGACGATGTGGGCAACGATCATTCGGTGTAGAGATTCCGGGAACGGGGATCCGTGAGATCTGTGGGCGGGATCTGCTTATTTATGGGGCATCTTATGCCGATTTGCTTCTTATCCGTACTCGGATTTTGTCTTCCGCTTCCGCTTGATACTCTATTGATTGCTGTATGAGGAGATATCCTAAACTATTATATCTATCTAGGATATTTGGATCTTGCCGTATGGCGTTGCTATATTTCCTTTCTTTTTAGATGGAATGGCTCTGATGTACTGTTGTATGGTGGCTTGCATACATACTCATTTGTGTATGTAGTTGATCCCTTCGCCTGCCGATTACGCCGCCCGTTCTTGTCCCGATGTGTGGAAATGGTTGGGACGGCCGAAAGGTCTACCTATGAGTGGCATTTGGGCCCCACCGTACTATTTCAACCATTTCTGCTCATCCAGGCTTGTAACTAGGAGCGTAATTCACCGAGGTAGTTACAATTATGCATACACATGCATCATGGGATGGCGAACAATGTTGCAGGAGGAAGTTTTCCTTTTCGTCGCACAAAAAAGCCATTTTCTATTTTCCGAACAATATTTTAAAAAAAATGTTTTTACAACCGGCCGACAGGCTATGCCGACGGCCGCTACGCCGCTCCGCCGAGGGAGATCTTTGCCGAGGAGGCTACGCCGAGGGCAGCCCTCGGCGTACCATACGCCGAGGGTATTTTGGCCTACGCCGACGGCCTTTTGTCCTCGGCATAGCACGCGCGTCCCGTAGTGATGCTTATTCATAAAATTATTGAAAAATAGAGAAGGAGTTTTGGGTTAATGGGGATTTTCTTGCAAAGTGGAGCGGAGTGCATAGAAACCACGATGGGGATTGAACATGTCAAACTACGACCACCTATCATTTTTTCTGTTGGGCCTGGAGGTATGGGCAAAACAACTAGCAAATCAATCGTATCAAGAGCTTAAAAGAGGAAGAGGAGGATTACACTGTCAAGGTTTCTTAAAGTCCAAACATTATGAACATTTTGAGAACCATATTCAGTAAAGTTAGCAACCGGCCTTATTGCGGGGAAGTTAGCAACTTGCTATCAACAAAAGGTACATACTTACGATCTCTATGCTATTTTTTTGGCTTTCTAGTTAAAACGGAACGCATGCTGCTCTGCTCAGGGGCCTGCCACTAGAAGAATAACACTTTTTTCAGGTTAACACTGTATTGACAGTGGAAGCTGGAACATTTCTAGCATTTGTACTCTGCTTTGAGACCATTTTTTCAGTGAGAATTCAGGTGGGAATTTTCTGCCCGTGGATTTTAGAAAACAAACCAGAGAGTATCTGTTGCTACTAGGCTGGCTGGTTTCCAAGTTTGTTTAGTGCAGAGCTTCTCCCTTTCAATGATACTACATTGTACTCCCGATCGCCTCCTCTCTGAGATGGATAATGTATGGAATTTCTAGCTTAAGAGGCAGTTTCTCAATTCTCTCCTTCCCTGTCAAATTTTATGCAATGAAGTTTTATGTTTGATGAATATCTTCTTTCTACAACATTTGAGTTGCCTTTCAAAAAATAATCGAGTAAAAATAGCGTGAGAAAAAGAGCTCTGGAGCGGGAGCAGAAGTAAGTCTGTCCCTCCACCACTCACTCTGTTTCTGAATTGATATCCTTTTTTAGAGGTTGATGTTGCCTATCTTGTCTCGCTAAGATACCTGTGATTTCTCCTGCAATATATCTTGTACTTCGTCAGCAGTTGCACAATATTCATGTTATGTCTTTGGCAAGCCAGAAATGCATCAAACAAGCTTGGTGCCACTGTTACAGTTGGACTAAGCAATTCCTATATAAGCTCTTTTCATGCATTAGTCTGAAGTTGTCATTTACATCTTAACACATACCTATGCCTGGTATGTATGACTGCCAAATAAAATTTTATTTTGCAGATCATCTGTTAGTTTTTTTTATCTGCAGTGGTAACCACATCAGTACTAGCAGATTGGGCACTTGGATGTTGTGACTGTTAGATATTTTTGCAGTCTTGAGACCAGATTGCTGCAGTGAAGAATTCCAGACCAGGCTTTTTTTACAAAAGTTTCACCATCTGGTTCCTCCCTCCTCCCCGTTCCCCTGTTGAAAAAGAAAAGGAAAAACATGTTGTACAATACGTCTAGAAGTTGTAGCTTTATCTCTTGTTTCAGACTTTTTTTTGGCTTGTGGCGTGTACTATCAACACAACGTCTTCTGTTGTTATTGATCTGCAAAAAAGGAACTTCTCTTAACAAGCTACGACCGACTCAATAAGTACACAATGGACTAAACATATACACTGTTCATTTGCGAGTCTACATCCCAGGATGGATTGGCATATATTCTGGTCTGAATGCGCATATATTATACTTTTTAAAAAGAAAAAAAAAGTGGTCTGGAAGCATATTGTTAGCGGTAGAAGGATGTGCAATATGAGAAGATTGATTCTAGTTTTTCCAACAGCCAAACATTTTTTTATTACATGGCATTTATTAAATTTTATATACACTCGCCGTATTGCTGTTTTTCAGAAATTGCGGTATCCCCGTACCTGTGCCGCCATAGGCCAGAGTTTCTCTGCTAGCTCTAGTGAACCCTTGTAGGAGAGACACACGACCTCCAGAAGGGTCCTCAATTCAGTGTCTTCCATAGACTTGAATCAACGTTTCCAACGTTGCCTGCCTCTCAACGGATTCCATGTAGCGATCTTCAAGGGACCGCATCAGTTGCCTGTGAATTTCGTACTCCCTTTGAAGGCTCTGGTGTTCTTGGGGTGTCTCAATTGGAGGTCCCTCTTTGTACCAAGGATGCTCCTGATGTGTTGGCTGGACCATGTGCTGGTGATGAAAGGAAGTACCATAACAGTTGAATGCTATTGGCATGTGAACTGGAGGAAAATGTGGCTGAGGCCATGCTGGATGCAGATCAAATGGCCACATCATGCTAGTTGCCGACATGCCAGGAGGATAGCATTTGCCAGGATCACCAAGGCATGATGAGATCAAACCAACCCTGTTTCCATGCGCTTTCTTCAGCTTCTCTACGTCTCCGACGCGGAACATAAAAGTCCAGCAAGGACCTAGCGGAAAAGAATCATCGCACGTTACACCATCTCCTCTCTTTTGGTTATAACCAGGGTAATCTTTCTTAGAAAATTCGACTTTCCGGACCATGATAAGACAGGACTCGCAGGCTAGTTTCTTGATACCCCATGCATCGTAAGGAAATCCTTTCTTGTGGCTAATGTGGATTTCACCACAGGGCCGAAGCAGTTGCCGCGCATTTGCCAAAAATCCACGCACCAGCTGCTTATGCGAGCTACATGTCAGAATAACCAAGAAGTTAATGACTAATCAGTTCACATGAAAAATGAGAGTGATTTTCTAATCCATGGATTAACCAATCATTAGTATACATACCTGATGACATGCAGCTGATACTCTTTTCCTTTGAACCCAGCATGAGGAAAATTAAAGACAATGCGATCGAATCGTCTCATCTCCAGATATGGGTGAAGCTTCATCGTTTCTGCATCAACGCCATGCAAAACTGTGGCCCCCAATCTTTTCAGCTCTCTTACATTAGATTCTGCTTTGCCATACTTCCTCGTTAGAGCCTCTGTACAAGAGGATTCCACAAAAAGAATGTAGAGAAAACAGGTAAGTTCATCTAGAAATGGTCGCAAAAATCACAATGACACCACTATCCCTAGCTATATGGTTCAGAATTAAGAGTGAAAAACAAATAAGAAATCAGAAGAGCAAAAACTATATAAATACAACAACTTCACAAAAGAATGTATCAAAAAGAGGTTGTGACCAGGAATTAAATCAAGAATCTTTTTGTGAGTTAGCCTTATGCACTGATATGTTTTCACTGTATTGATGTTCTCACTCGGTATTTAAGGTAGACTTGATGCTAACCGAGTAAAGTGTACCATATCCTTCTTAAACCAGAAGAAGATACAGAGTTCTCTACGAATTCTCAAATTAACACACGGCATTTTAGTATGTACCCTACGCTAGGTTGGTTCCAAGTCCAAAAAAAAATGTAATATCGTCAGCCAATTACTACTACTAATAGTTTGAATACAAAGCGCACATTTGGTCATAACATAAGCATGAAGAAAAAAGGGAAAATATATCGAACCGTAAGAGTCGAGGGATGTCGCGACGAGGTTCCCTCCTGAGCCGAACGCGGTGGCGAGCGCCAGTGAGAAGGAGAAGTCACCGTCTCCAATGACGAGTATGCTTTGCGCCGTGGAGTAGTGCTTTAGCCACTTGATCCCCTCCTTATCCTTGTCCTCCTTGCCGTTTCCTTTCACGGTGATTGTTTGCATCCTCTCCAACACCGGGGCATCGACCTTTTGGTCAACGGTCGGGAACACCGGATTCCCTTGCACTGAGACCTCTTCCTTTTCATCGGTGGCGATAAAGGGATCTCCATTGAGAGTGTCCACCGGGCACACCACAATCCCATCTTCCAATGATCCCTTCTCCCCACCCCCGGCTTCTGCGACCACTGGATCCTCTTGCACCCAGACCTCTTCCTTCTCATGGGTGGCCATAACCGGAGCCGCATTGAGAGCATCCACCTGGCACACCACAATCCCATCCTCCAGTGGTCCCTTCTCCCTGCCCCCAACTGCCGCGACCACTGGAACCCCAAGCACCAATGGCTCTACCTCCCCGATGAGAGCGATCACCGCAACACCTTCTGCATCCTTCACTCCCAATGCTTCCAGTGGTTTCTTCGCCGATCGTCGTGGTCGTCGCCTTTTACCCACTGCAACCCCTTCGGCAGTCTTCACTCTAACCTCTTCCTGTCGTGTTGTGGAGATAATCGGAGCCCCATGAAGAGCGTCCACCCGGCACACCACAATCCCATCCTCTAGTGATCCCTTTTCCTCGCCCCCGTCTGCCGGGACCATCGGATCCCCTTGCGCTGAGACCTCTTCCTTCTCATCGGTGGCGATAACTGGAGCCCCATTGAGAGCATCCACCCGGCACAACACAATCCCATCCTCCAGTGGTCCCTTCTCCATGTCCTCAACTTCCGCGACCACCGAAACCCCAAGCACCAATGGCTCGACCTCCCCGGTGAGAGTGTTCACTGCAACCCCTTTTGCATCATTCACTCCCAATGCTTCTAGTGGTTTCTTCACCGATCGTCGTGGTCGCCTCCTTTTACCCACCACAACCCCTTTATCGCTCTTCACTCTGACCTCTTCCTCTCGTGTTGTGGAGATAACCGGAGCCCGATCAAGAGCGTCCACTCGGCACACCACAATCCCATCCTCTAGTGATCCCTTCTCCCTGCCACCGGCTGTTGTTTTGAAGGCTCTGGTGTTCTTGCGGTGTCTCAATTGGAGGTCCCTCTTGGTACCTGCGCAAGGCTGCTCCTGATGTCCCTGGTGATGAAAGGAAGTACCATAACAGTTGAATGGATCAAATGCTATTGGCATGTGAACCGGAGGAAAATGTGGCTGAGGCCATGTTGGATGCAGATCAAATGGCCACATCATGCCAGTTGCCGATATGCTAGGAGGATAGCATTTGCCAGGAGGATCACCAAGGCATGATGAGATCGAACCAACCCTGTTTCCATGCGCTTTCTTTAGCGTCTCTACGTCTCCGGCGCGGAACATAAAAGTCCAGCAAGGACCTAGCGGAAAAGAATCATCGCACGTTACACCATCTCCTCTCTTTTGGTTATAACCAGGGTAATCTTCCTTAGAAAATTCGACTTTCCGAACCATGATAAGACAGGACTCGCAGGCTAGTTTCTTGATACCCCATGCATCGTAAGGAAATCCTTTTTTGTGGCTAAGGTGGATTTCACCACAGGGCCGAAGCAGTTGCCGCGCATTTGCCAAAAACCCACGCACCAGCTGCTTATGCGAGCTACATATGTAAGAATAAACAACAAGTTAATGACTATAATCAGTTCACATGAAAAATGAGAGTGATTTTCTAATCCATGGATTAACCAATCATTAGTATACATACCTGATGACATGCAGCTGATACTCTTTTCCTTTGAAACCAGCATGAGGAAAATTAAAGACAATGCGATCGAATCGTCTCATCTCCAGATATGGGTGAAGCTTCATCGTTTCTGCATCAACGCCATGCAAAACTGTGGCCCCCAATCTTTTCAGCTCTCTTACATTAGATTCTGCTTTGCCATACTTCCTCGTTAGAGCCTCTGTACAAGAGGATTCCACAAAAAGAACGTAGAGAAAACAGGTAAGTTCATCTAGAAATGGTCGCAAAAATCACAATGACACCACTATCCCTAGCTATGTGCTTCTGAATTAAGAGTGAAACAAATAAGAAATCAGAAGAGCAAAAACTATATAAATACAACAACTTCACAAAAGAATGTAACAAAAAGTGGTTGTGACCAGGAATTAAATCAAGAATCTTTTTGTGAGTTAGCGTGATGCCCTGATATGTTTTCACTGTATTGATGTTCTCACTCGGTATTTAAGATAGACTTGATGCTAACGGAGTAAGTGTACCAAATCCTTCTCAAACCAGAGCAAGATACTGAGTTCTCTACGAATTCTCAAATTAACAAATGGTATTTTAGCATGTACCCTACACTACAATTGTTCCATGTCCAAAAAAAATGTAGTATAGTCATCCAAATTAGTACTAATAGTTTGAACAGAAACCGCATATTTGGTCATATCACAAGCAGCAAGAAAAAACGGAAGGGGATATCAAACCGTAAGTGTCGAGGGATGTCGCGACGAGGTTCCCTCCTGAGCCGAACGTGGTGGCGAGCGCCAGTGAGAAGGAGAAGTCACCGTCTCCAATGATGAGTATGCTTTGCGCCGTGGAGTAGTGCTTCAGCCACTTGATCCCCTCCTTATTCTTCTCCTCCTTACCATTTCCTTTCACGGTGATTGTTTGCATCCTCTCCAACACCAGGGCATCGACCTTTTGGTCAACGGCTGGGAACACCGGATTCCCTTGCACTGAGACCTCTTCCTTCTCATCGGTGGCGATAACGGGAGCCCCATTGAGAGTGTCCACTCGGCACACCACAATCACATCGTCTAGTGATCCATTTTCCCCGCCCCCTGCTGCCGGGACCATCGGATCCCCTTGCACTGAGACCTCTTCCTTCTCATCGCTGGCGATAACCGGAGCTCCATTGACAGCATCCACTAGGCACACCACAATCTCATGCTCTAGTGATCCCTTCTCCATTCCCCCGACTGCCGTGACCATCGGAACCCCAAGCACCAATGGCTCGACCTCCCCGGTGAGAGTGTTCACTACAACCCCTTCTGCATCATTCACTCCCAATGCTTCTAGTGGTTTCTTCACCGATCGTCGTGGTCGCCGCCTTTTACCCACCACAACCCCTTCATCGCTCTTCACTCTGACCTCTTCCTCTCGTGTTGTGGAGATAACCAGAGCCCGATCAAGAGTGTCCACTCGGCACATCACAATCCCATCCTCTAGTGATCCCTTCTCCCTGCCCCTGGCTGCTGGGACCATCGGATCCCCTTGCACCCAGACTTCTTCCTTCTCATCGGTGGCGATAACCGAAGCCGCATTGAGAGCATCCACTCGGCACACCACAATCCCATCCTCCAGTGGTCCCTTCTCCCTGTCCCCAACTTCTGCGACCATCGGAACCCCAAGCACCGAGACCTCTTCCTTCTCATCAGTGGCGATAACTGGAGCCCCATTAAGAGAATCCACTCGGCACACCACAATCCCATCCTCTAGTGATCCCTTCTCCCTGCCCCCGGCTACCGGGACCACAGCCCCTTGCACCGAGACCTCTTCCTTCTCATCTGTGGCGATAACCGGAGCCCCATGGAGAGCATCCACTAGGCACACCACAATCCCATCCTCTAGTGATCCATTCTCACTACCCCCTGCTGCCGCGACCACCGGAACACTAAGCACCAATGGTTTGACCTTCCCGATGAGAGTGTTCACTGCAACCCCTTCTGCATTCTTCACTCCCAATGCTTCCAGTGGTTTCTTCGCCGATCGTCGTGGTCGCCGCCTTTTACCCACCACAACCCCTTCGGCGCTCTTCACTCCGACCTCTTCCTGTAGTGTTGTGGAGATAACCGGAGCCCCATTGAAAGAGTTCATCTGGCACACCGCAATCCCATCCTCAAGTGGCCCCTTCTCCATGAAATTTGCGGCCTCGACCACCGGAGCCTCAGGCACCGACGCCTCGACCACCCCATCAACGGTGATCACAGTAACCCCTTCGGTGTCTTTCACTCCCACCGCTTTGAGTGGCGCCTTCACTGGTGGTCGTCGTGGCTGCCAAATTTTCCCCACAACAACCCCTCTGGCGTCCTTCATCAGTCCCACTGTTTTCTGTCGTGTCGTTGTGATAACTGGAGCCCCATTGAGAGCGTCTATCCGGCACATCACAATCCCATCTTCCGGTGGCCCCTTCTCCGTGCCGCCGACTGCCATGACCATCGGAGCCCCTAGCAACGATGCCTTGACCTCCCCATCGATACCGATCACATCAACCCCTTTTGTGTCTTTCACTCCTCCTCCTCCTACAGCTTTCAATGGCGCCTTCTTTGCCGGTTTCCGTGGCCGCCACACTTTCCCCACATCTTTGGCATCCTTCTTCACTCCCACCGCTGTTCTGTCATCAAGAGAGATCTCCTCCATTAAGCACAGCACTGCAGTTCCATCATCCTCAAGTGACGTCCCCGTCTCCCCGCCCCTGACACCAACACCAACGCTAGCAACAACCCGTTTGGCGTCTTTCTCTGCCACCGATTTCAGTAGTGGTGCTTTTGTGGCCGGTCGCCGCATCTTCCCCACCGCAACCCCTTGGGCATCATCCAGTGGTGCCTCCGCCGGTCGCCGTGGCCGCCATACTTTCCCCATCAGGCCCCTGCTTGTGAGGCAAACAAAAAGCATGTGAGAGAGGTCGATCGGATTCACTGTAGCAAGATTTGCTTCCGTCAATCTAGCAATATATATATGGCCTGGAAAGGAGAGGTTGTTGAGTTGGATTAATGGGAGTAGTAAGCCATATATAGTAGTAGGCAATAGGCACTAAGCCCAAGCGTTACAGGAGGGAGATGATGAGCATGAGATCGAAGCACACAGGAAGAAGGGAGATCGTCGATGGTACCTGCTGCCTCCTGCGGTGTCGATCGTGGAGGAGGAGGAGCTCGATCGACCGGACGCCGGCCGGCGTTGGGAGCTGGAGGAGCAGTATGTACTATGTAGGTGGACTGGAGTGGAAGAAACAGCTAGGCGGATCAGTACTATGTAGGTGGAGTGGAGTGGAGTGGAGCGGAAGAAACAGCATCGATCCTTCCTTCCTTCCTTCTTGGTTAAGTTCCACCCAAATTGCTTTACACGCCATCAGCTGATTGCTGTCGTTTCTTGCTTTTTACGCGCCTGCTTTTCTTTTTTCAAGATGCGCGTTACCCTACCCTGACCGTGATATGTTGATTAGTTTGGGCAATATTTCTACTTTAATTTATCTTCCGATTCATTCGCTCTTTCTGAAAGACCTCTTTCGTAAATTCTTCTTTTAGAAAAGCATAGTTAGTGGAGGCCTTTTTAGATCAAAAGGGACTCTGTCTCCGGTTCTATTAACGAGAATGAAACCACCAAAATTCAGAACTAGAAAAGGTTTAAAGAGTAAAAAAGAAAACAGAGCCTTAGCTCCGGGAGGTCCTTAGACCAGAAACACTAGATAGACCAGGCTACTACTACTGCAGGCAGCGACGATTACAAAGACCAAGGCATAAACTGCAATCATCGAAAAGACAAGCCAAACAGACTAAAGCACCACATGAGTAGATCCCTCCTCCTCAGGATGAGCCTGGAGGTACTCCAGCGACGCGCGTCCTCCATAGCTCGACTTCGCCGTGGTTTTCCAAGTGGAAATCCACTCGAAACCAGAGCAGATCAGTTCAGCGCGATCACCAGTGGATTTTTCAGTCTGCAGAGTATCTTTTCCATGAAGAGGGCGATCTTCCTTCCTTCCAGATCTTTGGACGTCATCTGCCACACCTTCAGGTAAGAAAGAACCAGACGCAAAACATGTTTCATATTAATCCAAGATGTCTTGTTAAAGACAAGGCTATTACTATTATTCCAAATGCTCCAAAGGATAGCTGAAGAAACAACATTCAAATATGAGTGCTTCTTGTTAGCAATCCATTTTGAAGCAAGAGATTCAAAATCTACAATTAGCACACCATGTGTTGGCTGGACCATGTCCCTGGTGATGAAAGGAAGTACCATAACAGTTGAATGGATCAAATGCTATTGGCATGTGAACCGGAGGAAAATGTGGCTGAGGCCATGTTGGATGCAGATCAAATGGCCACATCATGCCAGTTGCCGATATGCTAGGAGGATAGCATTTGCCAGGAGGATCACCAAGGCATGATGAGATCGAACCAACCCTGTTTCCATGCGCTTTCTTTAGCGTCTCTACGTCTCCGGCGCGGAACATAAAAGTCCAGCAAGGACCTAGCGGAAAAGAATCATCGCACGTTACACCATCTCCTCTCTTTTGGTTATAACCAGGGTAATCTTCCTTAGAAAATTCGACTTTCCGAACCATGATAAGACAGGACTCGCAGGCTAGTTTCTTGATACCCCATGCATCGTAAGGAAATCCTTTCTTGTGGCTAAGGTGGATTTCACCACAGGGCCGAAGCAGTTGCCGCGCATTTGCCAAAAATCCACGCACCAGCTGCTTATGCGAGCTACATATGTAAGAATAAACAACAACAAGTTAATGACTAATCACTTCACATGAAAAATGAGAGTGAATTAACCAATCATTAGTATACATACCTGATGACATGCAGATGATCCTCTCTTCCTTTGAACCCAGCATGAGGAAAATTAAAGACAATGCGATCGAATCGTCTCATCTCCAGATATGGGTGAAGCTTCATCGTTTCTGCATCAACGCCATGCAAAACTGTGGCCCCTGATCTTTTCAGCTCTCTTACATTAGATTCTGCTTTGCCATACTTGCTCGTTAGAGCCCCTGTACAAGAGGATTCCAAAAAACAACGTAGAGAAAACAGGTAAGTTCATCTAGAAATGGTCGAAAAAATCACAATGACACCACTATCCCTATGTGCTTCAGAATTAAGAGTGAAACAAATAAGAAATCAGAAGAGCAAAAACTATATAAATACAACAACTTCACAAAAGAATGTAACAAAAAGTGGTTGTGACCAGGAATTAAATCAAGAACCTTTTGTGGGTTAGCGTGATGCCCTGATATGTTTTCACTGTATTGATGTTCTCACTCGGTATTTAAGGTAGCCTTGATGCTAACCGACTAAGTGTACCAAATCCTTCTCAAACCAGAGCAAGATACTGAGTTCTCTACGAAATCTCAAATTAACACATGGTATTTTAGTATGTACCCTACACTACAATGGTTCCATGTCCAATAAAAATGTAGTATCGCATCCAAATTAGTACTAATAGTTTGAACAGAAAGCGCACATATTGTCATATCACAAGCAGCAAGAAAAACGGAAGGGGATATCAAACCGTAAGTCTCGAGGGATGTCGCGACGAGGTTCCCTCCTGAGCCGAACGCGGTGGCGAGCGCCAGTGAGAAGGAGAAGTCACCGTCTCCAATGACGAGTATGCTTTGCGCCGTGGAGTAGTGCTTTAGCCACTTGATCCCCTCCTTATCCTTGTCCTCCTTACCATTTCCTTTCACGGTGATTGTTTGCATCCTCTCCAACACCGGGGCATCGACCTTTTGGTCAACGGTCGGGAACACCGGATTCCCTTGCACTGAGACCTCTTTGTTGGAATTTGCCCACAGATCGACTACATCAAACTAGACAAGCAAACACGCTCAAAAAATCTTATGGCCAAGTGCACGTGTCGTGTCCGTTTTTTTTCTTTATTTTCTTCTCAACTCACGGTACAACTTCTAATACAGAACTCACGTACTGCCGTGCATATATACACGAGCAGCTCACCGACCCAATGTCCTAGTCCAACTCTAATACTAGGACACACACGAGACTAACTACTAATCCTACCTGGACTAAAACTACCTTAAACTTCCTTCTTTAGTCAAACTAGCTTGACTACTATCCTAGACTGACTCGTACACAATAACTCAAAGTCCTAAACAGACTCAAACTTGGTGTATACAGCTGCCACACACGGAGACTCGACACTAAAACTTTCCTAATCAAGATTAATTCTAACAATCTCCCCCTAATCTTGACTTGTTGTCTCCTCGCGCTCCCCCTGATCTTGACTCCTTGCAGCTTCACGACCTCTTGACTCAACTCAACGTATGATCCAGACTCCCAGTCACGCTGCCAGGCAGACACCATCGTCCACCCCTAACGCAATACATGCCAACGATGATCACCACATCGTCCCATGTAGAGACAGGTCCTCATTGAAGAGGCTCCCCTTCACTGGTCATTGTCCCACTATACGCTTGAGCATCATCCTCCCCGTCGAGACCCTTGGTCGCACCTAGCACCAGACAGCAACACGACGTGACACGCTTCCACTGCAACGGATCCTCACAGAGACAAACACTTGGACACGGCAACGACTCACGGGCAACACCGACCGGACGTGCTACCTTGCACAAACTTGACTCCCTCATACTCTCCCGGACGATGATCTTGATAAGATTCTCCAGCACCGCACCCCGGTACTACCGCACTCATCAACGATCATCCCCATCCACCACCTTGCCGACGACACCTCACCTGCCATCTTCCTTCTTGTCGCTCCTCCGAGCGACGATAGCCCGCCGCCTCACCGATGACGGCATGCTCGCCGCCTCCACCAGGTTGCCTGCCCCGAGGCGCTAGTCGGGTCGCCTCCCCGGGCAAGTTTCAAATCTTCGACCTCGCTCTGATACCAATTGTTGGAATTTGCCCACAGATCGACTACATCAAACTAGACAAGCAAACACGCTCAAAAAATCTTATGGCCAAGGGCACGTGTCGTGTCCGTTTTTTTTTTATTTTCTTCTCAACTCACGGTACAACTTCTAATACAGAACTCACGTACTGCCGTGCATATATACACGAGCAGCTCACCGACCCAATGTCCTAGTCCAACTCTAATACTAGGACACACACGAGACTAACTACTAATCCTACCTGGACTAAAACTACCTTAAACTTCCTTCTTTAGTCAAACTAGCTTGACTACTATCCTAGACTGACTCGTACACAATAACTCAAAGTCCTAACCAGACTCAAACTTGGTGTATACAGCTGCCACACACGGAGACTCGACACTAAAACTTTCCTAATCAAGATTAATTCTAACACTCTTCCTTTTCATCAGTGGCGATAAAGGGATATCCATTGAGAGTGTCCACCGGGCACACCACAATCCCATCTTCCAGTGATCCCTTCTCCCCACCCCCGGCTTCTGCGACCACTGGATCCTCTTGCACCCTGAACTCTTCCTTCTCATGGGTGGCCATAACCGGAGCCGCATTGAGAGCATCCACCCGGCACACCACAATCCCATCCTCTAGTGGTCCCTTCTCCCTGCCCCCAACTGCCGCGACCACTGGAACCCCAAGCACCAATGGCTCTACCTCCCCGGTGAGAGTGATCACTGCAACCCCTTCTGCATCATTCACTCCCAATGCTTCTGGTGGTTGCTTCACCGATCGTCGTGGTCGCCTCCTTTTACCCACCACAACCCCTTCATCGCTCTTCACTCTGACCTCTTCCTCTCGTGTTGTGGAGATAACCGGAGCCGATCAAGAGCGTCCACTCGACACACCACAATCCCATCCTCTAGTGATCCCTTCTCCCTGCCACCGGCTGCCGGGACGACGGGATCCCCTTGCACCGAGACCTCTTCCTTCTCATCGGTGGCGATAACCGGAGCCCCATTTAGAGCATCCACTGGGCACACCACAATCCCATCCTCCAGTGGTCCCTTCTCCCTGTCCCCAACTTCTACGACCACCATCGGAACCCCAAGCACCAATGGCTCTACCTCCCCGACGAGAGTGATCACCGCAACCCCTTCTGCATCCTTCACTCCCAAGGCTTCCAGTGGTTTCTTCGCCGATCGTCATGGTCGCCGCCTTTTCCCCACCGCACCCCCTTCGGTGTTGTTCACTCCGACCTCTTCCTTTAGTGTTGTGGAGATAACCGGAGCCCCATCGAGAGCGTCCACCTGGCATAGTGCAATCCCTTCCTCTAGTGGCACCTTCTCACGGCCCATGAGCACCGGAGCCCCTAGTAGTACCGATGCCTCGACCTTCCTGTCAACATCGGTCACCGCAACACCTTCGTCGTCCTTCACTCCCACCACTTCTACAAGATCCTTCGCTGTTCGATGTGGCCGCCACATTTTCCCCACAACAACCCCTTTGGTGTTCTTCACTTCCACTGCTTCATGTCGTGTCATGGCGATAACCGGAGCCTGATCGAGAGAGTCCATCAGGCACATCACAATCTCATCCTCAAGTGGCCCGCCCTTCTCCACGACCTTTGCGGCCTCGACCACCCCATCAACGGTGATCACAGCAACCCCTTGGGTGTCATTCACTCCCACCGCTTTCAGTGGCGCCTTCACTGGTGGTCGTCGTGGCTGCCACATTTTCCCCACAACAACCCCTCCTCTGGCGTCCTTCATCAGTCCCACTGCAGCTTTCTGTCTGGTCGCCCCACCGAGAGTCCCTATCCGGCACATGGCAATCCCATCTTCCAATGGCCACTTCTCCGCCGCGACCATTGTAGCCCCTAGCCCCGACGCCTTGATGACCTCCCCATCATCGACGCCGATCACATCAACCCCTTTTGTGTCTTTCACTCCTACAGCTTTCAATGGCGCCTTCTTCGCTGGTTTCCGTGGCCGCCACACTTTCCCCAAGGCAACCTCTTTGGTGTCCTTCTTCAGTACTGCTCCCACCGATTTGTGTCGTTGTGTCATGGCGATAACAGCCGGAGCTACGTCAAGAGAGTCCATCCGGCACACTGCTGCAGTCCCATGATCCTCAAGTAGTGGCCCTTTGTCCCGGTGGCCCCTTGCCGCTGCAACCACCGGAGCCTCTAGCATCGACGACGCCACAGTGACGCCTCCTTGGGCATATTTCACTCCCACCGCATTCAGTGGCGCTTTCGCCGGTCGCTGTGGCCGTGGCCGTGGCCGCCACACCTTCTTCCCCACCGCTGTTCTGTCATCAAGAGAGTCCTCCTCCATTAAGCACAGTACTGCAGCAGTTCCATCATCCTCAAGTGACCCCGCGACATCGAATCCCCCAGCACCGACGCTACTAGGGACCACCCGTTTGGCGTCTTCCTTAACTCCCACAGATTTCAGTGGCGCTTTCGCCGGTCGCCGTGGTCCCTTCTCCCTGCCCCCAACTGCCGCGACCACTGGAACCCCAAGCACCAATGGCTCTACCTCCCCGATGAGAGCGATCACCGCAACACCTTCTGCATCCTTCACTCCCAATGCTTCCAGTGGTTTCTTCGCCGATCGTCGTGGTCGTCGCCTTTTACCCACTGCAACCCCTTCGGCAGTCTTCACTCTAACCTCTTCATGTCGTGTTGTGGAGATAATCGGAGCCCCATCAAGAGCGTCCACCCGGCACACCACAATCCCATCCTCTAGTGATCCCTTTTCCTCGCCCCCGTCTGCCGGGACCATCGGATCCCCTTGCGCTGAGACCTCTTCCTTCTCATCGGTGGCGATAACTGGAGCCCCATTGAGAGCATTTATGAAGTTTTGGGAAGTTTAGTGCAATTTTTATTTAAAAATTTTGGTATCCGAAAATGTGCCAGCAAAATGGATATTCTTGTGCAGATGCCTAATTCTAAAGATCCCTTCAACATTTGTAGCAGTGACATATTTCGTACATGTTGTGTAGACGCGTACGGCGTGTAGTAAACCTATATATATGTATCATGTTGCATTCCTCCTAGATAGCCAAAACCTATGTAATTACTTGCATACAAAAACAAGCTTATTATAATATTTACCTGAGCTGCTGCGCTTTCTGATCACCATCAAACTCATGGCAGCTTATCATGATGAGGATGCGTTTGCTTCTACGGACTATATAACAATCTGTTATAGCTCCTGTTTGGTACCTGAGAAATAGAGTATAGAACTGTTAAAATTTGTGTAGTTTTGCAGATAATAATCCAACCAAGGAATGTACTGGTGTGGTTATATGGTATAGTAAAAAGGGGATGGTATGATTTTTAACTTAGCATTTCTAGTAATTCATATTTGAAACAGATAATTAGCTACTTGCTTATTTGTATTCCATTTTAATCTGTTGATGGTGTATGCCGAAGAATCAGACAGTTCTTATGGTTTCCTTACATTGTTTAGAATATACTCCATCCGTTTCATAATATAAGATTTTTTAGCTTTTGTGAAACGAATGTATATATCTAGATGGAACCTACACATTCGTTTCACAAAAGCTAAAACATCTTATATTTTAAAAAGGAGGGAGTAGTAATATTTATCCTATGGTTTTTGATCTTTATTCTATGGTTTTGTTGTTTCATTGGGTGTGGAAGTTTACAGGCTATGCTTGTATGCTGGTTTTTGTTGTCGGGCATTGATGGTTCATTTGTTGTGGTAAACAAATATCGAAATAAATGGTTTGCACACATGATATATTGGGCTTGCATGGAATATTCAAATGGCGCAATCTTCCAGATGGGTTATAATGTGGAGAAAGGCAAGAACCTGATACTTATCATGTCTCTATTTGAGAAACTACTAGGACTTTGGCTTAAATTCCACATGAGTGTTATATATTTCCTTGGGGATGTTGCAAAATTGTTGAAAATTACCTATAGATATGGATTTTTGCCATTTTGATATCTCGGAGTTCTTTTAAATGTGAAAACTTGTTGAGTAAACAATGGATGAATGTGGAAGCTAGGGAAGTTCCTAGACTATGGTGTTGGAAAGATAAATTTTGTTGTAGACGTGGTAGATTAGTTCCGGTAAATTCATGTATGAGGAATATGACTGACTATATGATGTCCTTATTTGAGCTAGTAGTAGGGGTGGACAATATACAAGATTTATTTATGGGGAGAATATTTGGGCCAGAAAGTGCTGGTTTAACAAATATCACCAGATCAATCAACCATTTGTTTGCTTGCTAAAATATTAAGGAAGCTTAGGAGAGGTAGATATTTTTGTTGTGGATAAATTTCTTGAATTTGGTTACAGAACCTAGAAAATGGTTCTTGAATTTGGGAAAAGTATTTATAAGGAAATATCTTACTCCCTCCATCCCAAGGCTTAAGGCTTTTTTTTCGAAAAGTCAAGCTACAAAAAATTTGACCAAAGTTTTAGAAAAAACTATCAACAACTATGATATTATATAGATACCATGTGAATATATTTTTCATGATGTATCAAATGGTATGTATTTCATATTGTAAATATTAGTATACTTTTCTACAAACTTGGTCAAACTTTACATAGTTTGACTTTTCAAAAAAGAAAGCCTTAAGCCTTGGAAGGGAGGTAGTACAAATAGAACTACATGACAAGTGGCTCGTCGAGGCTCGCAATGGTTGAAATGATAGTTTGAATTTCGATATTAAAGGTGTTTCCACTCTTAGATGGATGTACAAATCCCTAAATTACAACAAGTTGCTTTTGATGTAAAATTTCTTTGGAAAGTTAAATTGCATCTTAAGTAAGGTTTTCATTTGATTAGGCTAAATCAAGATCACTCTGAATAAGGATAATCCAAAAAAAGGGTAGGAAGGTAAGTCCCGATGTCCATTTTGTTCCTAGGAAGAACTTGTAGAATATTTTGTTCTTGATCATTGGCCAGATATATTCCATCGTGTAATACCCTACTTTTTGGGTTTCCGCTACAAATGTTTAGGAGATAATGGATTGTTGGCTGCCCACTCTTAGTAGAAAGGATATAAATCTGGGTGCAGTTGGCATAGCGGTGATTATGGATAACATGAAAGTATGGAACAAAGCTTGTTTTCCAAAATATAATGCCTATGACCACACTTTTATACATAAAAGCGTGGGATAGTTGGTTCATCAACGCTCGCAACAGTTGAAGCTTTTAGTCGATCGCAAGGTTAGGCTCCCGTAGTTAGGAGGCTAGAGGTATGAGAGAAGTTGTGGCATTGATGGTCATTTGGTGGTGTAGCAAAGAAAATGTGGCGAAGTTGGAAGCTAGATGGAACTTCTTTTTTATCTGAAGAATTGTATTTCGTGAGACTATGATGTTGTTTCGGTTGTATCTCCGGGATTATTTACTTTTATTTGTGGTTAAACATTGTATAAAAAATTTCCTTGAGTTCTCTAGATGATACATAACATAAAAAATCTATGTTAGTAGCCATAGTACATTCCCTTACTTAGGTGCTCATATTTTTTGTCAATGATGCATTTTAGAAAAATAGTCAGCAGGATACCGTTGCTTTGTACCAGGGCGGCACCAGGGGTCTTCCTTGGTATTCAAGTGAATACCAATGGTTTTAAGAAAACGATGAATTTTTTTATAAAATAGCAAAATGAATACCAACCCTTTGAAACCTGGAGCCACCACTTCTTTTTACATGTGAGAAGCTTGCTAGGGTAGCTTAGGAAGAGGTGGAAATCGACATTTATTTTAAAAAATGAAATAGGACAAAGGAACATTTTTATTTTACTTGTGGTAACAAAATGTGCAAGGTGACTATGAATTAGTGGGAAATGGACAGAAAGGGCGATACAACCAAGATCGTAGAGCCAACTGACCATCATTAGAGTAGCCTCTAGCCCTTTTTAGTTCAAACTGATGAAGTAGTGTTTTATTTAAAGAAGTGTGAAATTTTAGTTCATTTGATTGAACTAAGACCAGCCACACTATGGTACCGATTCAATTTGGCAAAGTGTATCGAGAGTTCGGTTCCTATTTTTGCTGCACTGTATTGAATTGACTGTGGGTCCCAGCAGTGTCTCATAAAGAAAGAAGATGAGGAACATGCATGCATGCCTGGACACCGAGGGTCCCAGCGCCCAACGAGGAGACAAAGGTCAAGAAAAGGGTCGTGCCGCTCACCGTCTAGCACGGAGGCGTCGAGACTGACGGCCGTGGAGGCAGATAGTGGCTGCTCGGGACGCCTAGCACGAAGGAGCCGAAGCGGTAGCGTATCATCCATGGCCAAAGTCTCAATTCCATGGAATATGCCCTCCTCAAGTGAGACAGAGATTCTTCGAAAGAATTAGAAGGGGATGCCGGAGGTCCCACATGGATCCGCCGTCGCAGGTTCGGGAGGATCTCGATCCATTCTTTGGGAAGGATTTTTAGTAGGTGGGCGGAGCTATGGGGATGCCGATGAATCGACACAACATGTGCGGGACGGCCGTGTACATGCAACAAGAGGAATCGAGATAGAATTTTTTTATTTTGCCGGTGGAGATGGACCTGGTTGGTTTTCTCGTGCGTACATGAGCTCATGTCCTTGTTTTTTTTAAAAAAAAATGGCAGATATGTAAGTTCATAACCATTGTCAAGCTTTTAATTCACTATGGTACATTATCTGTACACAGCTTATGTCCTATTTAAAAATTAAATCACTTTCTAAACTGTCTATTTCACCTGCTCTACTAAAAACGTCAAAATTGATCCCAATCCTAATATGCAATTATCAAGAGCATGTAAGGTTTGTAACTGCCTCTAGATTAGGGGATGGCACCCGCCTATTCGGGGCCGGGTACGCTCTCCCCATACCCGCCCCGTTTAAGTTTTCGGGTCTCATTTCTTACCAGACCCGCGACCCGACCGGGTTTGGGGCCCTGACGGGTACCCACTAGCGCATGAGACAGGAGTGACGCTGACGCATATGGGAACAAAAAAGATGGGATATTGGGATGGAGTTGGTGGAAAGGGACGCATGCGTGCATGTGCTATCTTTAGGACTCTATATTCCATCGTATGCATGTGATGTGTGTTGTCTGCCATGTGGGACATGTGGTTAGGCATAGGATTAATAGAGATATGGTTCAGGCTTGGAGCGGGTCTGCAGGTCTACGGGTATGAGTTTGCCACCCCATACCCGCACCGTTAGACTTGGCGGGTCTAACTTTTTACCAAACCCTCTCTATTTAAGGCGGGTACCCATCGCTTTGCGGGTTTCGGGGCCCCATTGCCATCCCTACTCTAGATACAATAACATGGGGAACAACACATGTCACCTCCCTCTAGCAAGAGATCTCTCGACCAAACTGTCATGTAGGATGGTTATGAGGCTAGAGAGAATTTTATCGGTATACCTACTAAACTACAATACAAATGAAGATGAACACATCATAATGTTGTATATCTTCAAAGTGTTATGGAGTAAATCTTAGTTAATAAGAGATAAGTAGTTAATTTCTTTTTTTAGATGCATACAACCTCAAGTTATGGCTATAATCCTCTCAACCCAAGTAGAATCTTACCTTTTTCCACATACATTAAGTGATAAAAGAATTTTTTAAACAAAAAAGGTGACACAGGAAATTAATGGACCGTAGCAACGTATGGACCCTCTGCTAGTATATATTCTACAAAAAATTGAGTTCTAGGTGGACTTGTTTTTGTTAGAAACTTTTAGGTTAACTTGGTGACCTTGCACTGGTTCTTAATAATAAAATAGTCTGGTAGAATGAGAAAGCTGCCAACTTTGCTAAAATTTCAAGTATTTTAAGTGGACATTCTGCAAACAAGTCATCTTAGACTAGATTAGAAGCAGAAGGATGCCAAAGCTAGCTAGGCTCTGCAGTGGTGATGAGTGTAGTTACCAGGACGGCCTACGGCTCTGGCGTGGAAGACTTGATTATGTCTCAAAAAAATCTTCACAAAATGACCTATCTCATTCGAGGTTTCTTGGCTTTCGGGTCAAATGACCAATACTATGGCTAGAATCAAGGCATAGTTTGTGATAATGTGCCCATATTATGCATACACATGCATCATGGGATGGCGAACAATGTTGCAGGAGGAAGTTTTCCTTTTCGTCGCACAAAAAAGCCATTTTCTATTTTCCGAACAATATTTTAAAAAAAATGTTTTTGCAACCGGCCGACAGGCTATGCCGACGGCCGCTACGCCGCTCCGCCGAGGGAGATCTTTGCCGAGGAGGCTACGCCGAGGGCAGCCCTCGGCGTACCATACGCCGAGGGTATTTTGGCCTACGCCGACGGCCTTTTGTCCTCGGCATAGCGCGCGCGTCCCGTAGTGATGCTTATTCATAAAATTATTGAAAAATAGAGAAGGAGTTTTGGGTTAATGGGGATTTTCTTGCAAAGTGGAGCGGAGTGCATAGAAACCACGATGGGGATTGAACATGTCAAACTACGACCACCTATCATTTTTTCTGTTGGGCCTGGAGGTATGGGCAAAACAACTAGCAAATCAATCGTATCAAGAGCTTAAAAGAGGAAGAGGAGGATTACACTGTCAAGGTTTCTTAAAGTCCAAACATTATGAACATTTTGAGAACCATATTCAGTAAAGTTAGCAACCGGCCTTATTGCGGGGAAGTTAGCAACTTGCTATCAACAAAAGGTACATACTTACGATCTCTATGCTATTTTTTTGGCTTTCTAGTTAAAACGGAACGCATGCTGCTCTGCTCAGGGGCCTGCCACTAGAAGAATAACACTTTTTTCAGGTTAACACTGTATTGACAGTGGAAGCTGGAACATTTCTAGCATTTGTACTCTGCTTTGAGACCATTTTTTCAGTGAGAATTCAGGTGGGAATTTTCTGCCCGTGGATTTTAGAAAACAAACCAGAGAGTATCTGTTGCTACTAGGCTGGCTGGTTTCCAAGTTTGTTTAGTGCAGAGCTTCTCCCTTTCAATGATACTACATTGTACTCCCGATCGCCTCCTCTCTGAGATGGATAATGTATGGAATTTCTAGCTTAAGAGGCAGTTTCTCAATTCTCTCCTTCCCTGTCAAATTTTATGCAATGAAGTTTTATGTTTGATGAATATCTTCTTTCTACAACATTTGAGTTGCCTTTCAAAAAATAATCGAGTAAAAATAGCGTGAGAAAAAGAGCTCTGGAGCGGGAGCAGAAGTAAGTCTGTCCCTCCACCACTCACTCTGTTTCTGAATTGATATCCTTTTTTAGAGGTTGATGTTGCCTATCTTGTCTCGCTAAGATACCTGTGATTTCTCCTGCAATATATCTTGTACTTCGTCAGCAGTTGCACAATATTCATGTTATGTCTTTGGCAAGCCAGAAATGCATCAAACAAGCTTGGTGCCACTGTTACAGTTGGACTAAGCAATTCCTATATAAGCTCTTTTCATGCATTAGTCTGAAGTTGTCATTTACATCTTAACACATACCTATGCCTGGTATGTATGACTGCCAAATAAAATTTTATTTTGCAGATCATCTGTTAGTTTTTTTTATCTGCAGTGGTAACCACATCAGTACTAGCAGATTGGGCACTTGGATGTTGTGACTGTTAGATATTTTTGCAGTCTTGAGACCAGATTGCTGCAGTGAAGAATTCCAGACCAGGCTTTTTTTACAAAAGTTTCACCATCTGGTTCCTCCCTCCTCCCCGTTCCCCTGTTGAAAAAGAAAAGGAAAAACATGTTGTACAATACGTCTAGAAGTTGTAGCTTTATCTCTTGTTTCAGACTTTTTTTTGGCTTGTGGCGTGTACTATCAACACAACGTCTTCTGTTGTTATTGATCTGCAAAAAAGGAACTTCTCTTAACAAGCTACGACCGACTCAATAAGTACACAATGGACTAAACATATACACTGTTCATTTGCGAGTCTACATCCCAGGATGGATTGGCATATATTCTGGTCTGAATGCGCATATATTATACTTTTTAAAAAGAAAAAAAAAGTGGTCTGGAAGCATATTGTTAGCGGTAGAAGGATGTGCAATATGAGAAGATTGATTCTAGTTTTTCCAACAGCCAAACATTTTTTTATTACATGGCATTTATTAAATTTTATATACACTCGCCGTATTGCTGTTTTTCAGAAATTGCGGTATCCCCGTACCTGTGCCGCCATAGGCCAGAGTTTCTCTGCTAGCTCTAGTGAACCCTTGTAGGAGAGACACACGACCTCCAGAAGGGTCCTCAATTCAGTGTCTTCCATAGACTTGAATCAACGTTTCCAACGTTGCCTGCCTCTCAACGGATTCCATGTAGCGATCTTCAAGGGACCGCATCAGTTGCCTGTGAATTTCGTACTCCCTTTGAAGGCTCTGGTGTTCTTGGGGTGTCTCAATTGGAGGTCCCTCTTTGTACCAAGGATGCTCCTGATGTGTTGGCTGGACCATGTGCTGGTGATGAAAGGAAGTACCATAACAGTTGAATGCTATTGGCATGTGAACTGGAGGAAAATGTGGCTGAGGCCATGCTGGATGCAGATCAAATGGCCACATCATGCTAGTTGCCGACATGCCAGGAGGATAGCATTTGCCAGGATCACCAAGGCATGATGAGATCAAACCAACCCTGTTTCCATGCGCTTTCTTCAGCTTCTCTACGTCTCCGACGCGGAACATAAAAGTCCAGCAAGGACCTAGCGGAAAAGAATCATCGCACGTTACACCATCTCCTCTCTTTTGGTTATAACCAGGGTAATCTTTCTTAGAAAATTCGACTTTCCGGACCATGATAAGACAGGACTCGCAGGCTAGTTTCTTGATACCCCATGCATCGTAAGGAAATCCTTTCTTGTGGCTAATGTGGATTTCACCACAGGGCCGAAGCAGTTGCCGCGCATTTGCCAAAAATCCACGCACCAGCTGCTTATGCGAGCTACATGTCAGAATAACCAAGAAGTTAATGACTAATCAGTTCACATGAAAAATGAGAGTGATTTTCTAATCCATGGATTAACCAATCATTAGTATACATACCTGATGACATGCAGCTGATACTCTTTTCCTTTGAACCCAGCATGAGGAAAATTAAAGACAATGCGATCGAATCGTCTCATCTCCAGATATGGGTGAAGCTTCATCGTTTCTGCATCAACGCCATGCAAAACTGTGGCCCCCAATCTTTTCAGCTCTCTTACATTAGATTCTGCTTTGCCATACTTCCTCGTTAGAGCCTCTGTACAAGAGGATTCCACAAAAAGAATGTAGAGAAAACAGGTAAGTTCATCTAGAAATGGTCGCAAAAATCACAATGACACCACTATCCCTAGCTATATGGTTCAGAATTAAGAGTGAAAAACAAATAAGAAATCAGAAGAGCAAAAACTATATAAATACAACAACTTCACAAAAGAATGTATCAAAAAGAGGTTGTGACCAGGAATTAAATCAAGAATCTTTTTGTGAGTTAGCCTTATGCACTGATATGTTTTCACTGTATTGATGTTCTCACTCGGTATTTAAGGTAGACTTGATGCTAACCGAGTAAAGTGTACCATATCCTTCTTAAACCAGAAGAAGATACAGAGTTCTCTACGAATTCTCAAATTAACACACGGCATTTTAGTATGTACCCTACGCTAGGTTGGTTCCAAGTCCAAAAAAAAATGTAATATCGTCAGCCAATTACTACTACTAATAGTTTGAATACAAAGCGCACATTTGGTCATAACATAAGCATGAAGAAAAAAGGGAAAATATATCGAACCGTAAGAGTCGAGGGATGTCGCGACGAGGTTCCCTCCTGAGCCGAACGCGGTGGCGAGCGCCAGTGAGAAGGAGAAGTCACCGTCTCCAATGACGAGTATGCTTTGCGCCGTGGAGTAGTGCTTTAGCCACTTGATCCCCTCCTTATCCTTGTCCTCCTTGCCGTTTCCTTTCACGGTGATTGTTTGCATCCTCTCCAACACCGGGGCATCGACCTTTTGGTCAACGGTCGGGAACACCGGATTCCCTTGCACTGAGACCTCTTCCTTTTCATCGGTGGCGATAAAGGGATCTCCATTGAGAGTGTCCACCGGGCACACCACAATCCCATCTTCCAATGATCCCTTCTCCCCACCCCCGGCTTCTGCGACCACTGGATCCTCTTGCACCCAGACCTCTTCCTTCTCATGGGTGGCCATAACCGGAGCCGCATTGAGAGCATCCACCTGGCACACCACAATCCCATCCTCCAGTGGTCCCTTCTCCCTGCCCCCAACTGCCGCGACCACTGGAACCCCAAGCACCAATGGCTCTACCTCCCCGATGAGAGCGATCACCGCAACACCTTCTGCATCCTTCACTCCCAATGCTTCCAGTGGTTTCTTCGCCGATCGTCGTGGTCGTCGCCTTTTACCCACTGCAACCCCTTCGGCAGTCTTCACTCTAACCTCTTCCTGTCGTGTTGTGGAGATAATCGGAGCCCCATGAAGAGCGTCCACCCGGCACACCACAATCCCATCCTCTAGTGATCCCTTTTCCTCGCCCCCGTCTGCCGGGACCATCGGATCCCCTTGCGCTGAGACCTCTTCCTTCTCATCGGTGGCGATAACTGGAGCCCCATTGAGAGCATCCACCCGGCACAACACAATCCCATCCTCCAGTGGTCCCTTCTCCATGTCCTCAACTTCCGCGACCACCGAAACCCCAAGCACCAATGGCTCGACCTCCCCGGTGAGAGTGTTCACTGCAACCCCTTTTGCATCATTCACTCCCAATGCTTCTAGTGGTTTCTTCACCGATCGTCGTGGTCGCCTCCTTTTACCCACCACAACCCCTTTATCGCTCTTCACTCTGACCTCTTCCTCTCGTGTTGTGGAGATAACCGGAGCCCGATCAAGAGCGTCCACTCGGCACACCACAATCCCATCCTCTAGTGATCCCTTCTCCCTGCCACCGGCTGTTGTTTTGAAGGCTCTGGTGTTCTTGCGGTGTCTCAATTGGAGGTCCCTCTTGGTACCTGCGCAAGGCTGCTCCTGATGTCCCTGGTGATGAAAGGAAGTACCATAACAGTTGAATGGATCAAATGCTATTGGCATGTGAACCGGAGGAAAATGTGGCTGAGGCCATGTTGGATGCAGATCAAATGGCCACATCATGCCAGTTGCCGATATGCTAGGAGGATAGCATTTGCCAGGAGGATCACCAAGGCATGATGAGATCGAACCAACCCTGTTTCCATGCGCTTTCTTTAGCGTCTCTACGTCTCCGGCGCGGAACATAAAAGTCCAGCAAGGACCTAGCGGAAAAGAATCATCGCACGTTACACCATCTCCTCTCTTTTGGTTATAACCAGGGTAATCTTCCTTAGAAAATTCGACTTTCCGAACCATGATAAGACAGGACTCGCAGGCTAGTTTCTTGATACCCCATGCATCGTAAGGAAATCCTTTTTTGTGGCTAAGGTGGATTTCACCACAGGGCCGAAGCAGTTGCCGCGCATTTGCCAAAAACCCACGCACCAGCTGCTTATGCGAGCTACATATGTAAGAATAAACAACAAGTTAATGACTATAATCAGTTCACATGAAAAATGAGAGTGATTTTCTAATCCATGGATTAACCAATCATTAGTATACATACCTGATGACATGCAGCTGATACTCTTTTCCTTTGAAACCAGCATGAGGAAAATTAAAGACAATGCGATCGAATCGTCTCATCTCCAGATATGGGTGAAGCTTCATCGTTTCTGCATCAACGCCATGCAAAACTGTGGCCCCCAATCTTTTCAGCTCTCTTACATTAGATTCTGCTTTGCCATACTTCCTCGTTAGAGCCTCTGTACAAGAGGATTCCACAAAAAGAACGTAGAGAAAACAGGTAAGTTCATCTAGAAATGGTCGCAAAAATCACAATGACACCACTATCCCTAGCTATGTGCTTCTGAATTAAGAGTGAAACAAATAAGAAATCAGAAGAGCAAAAACTATATAAATACAACAACTTCACAAAAGAATGTAACAAAAAGTGGTTGTGACCAGGAATTAAATCAAGAATCTTTTTGTGAGTTAGCGTGATGCCCTGATATGTTTTCACTGTATTGATGTTCTCACTCGGTATTTAAGATAGACTTGATGCTAACGGAGTAAGTGTACCAAATCCTTCTCAAACCAGAGCAAGATACTGAGTTCTCTACGAATTCTCAAATTAACAAATGGTATTTTAGCATGTACCCTACACTACAATTGTTCCATGTCCAAAAAAAATGTAGTATAGTCATCCAAATTAGTACTAATAGTTTGAACAGAAACCGCATATTTGGTCATATCACAAGCAGCAAGAAAAAACGGAAGGGGATATCAAACCGTAAGTGTCGAGGGATGTCGCGACGAGGTTCCCTCCTGAGCCGAACGTGGTGGCGAGCGCCAGTGAGAAGGAGAAGTCACCGTCTCCAATGATGAGTATGCTTTGCGCCGTGGAGTAGTGCTTCAGCCACTTGATCCCCTCCTTATTCTTCTCCTCCTTACCATTTCCTTTCACGGTGATTGTTTGCATCCTCTCCAACACCAGGGCATCGACCTTTTGGTCAACGGCTGGGAACACCGGATTCCCTTGCACTGAGACCTCTTCCTTCTCATCGGTGGCGATAACGGGAGCCCCATTGAGAGTGTCCACTCGGCACACCACAATCACATCGTCTAGTGATCCATTTTCCCCGCCCCCTGCTGCCGGGACCATCGGATCCCCTTGCACTGAGACCTCTTCCTTCTCATCGCTGGCGATAACCGGAGCTCCATTGACAGCATCCACTAGGCACACCACAATCTCATGCTCTAGTGATCCCTTCTCCATTCCCCCGACTGCCGTGACCATCGGAACCCCAAGCACCAATGGCTCGACCTCCCCGGTGAGAGTGTTCACTACAACCCCTTCTGCATCATTCACTCCCAATGCTTCTAGTGGTTTCTTCACCGATCGTCGTGGTCGCCGCCTTTTACCCACCACAACCCCTTCATCGCTCTTCACTCTGACCTCTTCCTCTCGTGTTGTGGAGATAACCAGAGCCCGATCAAGAGTGTCCACTCGGCACATCACAATCCCATCCTCTAGTGATCCCTTCTCCCTGCCCCTGGCTGCTGGGACCATCGGATCCCCTTGCACCCAGACTTCTTCCTTCTCATCGGTGGCGATAACCGAAGCCGCATTGAGAGCATCCACTCGGCACACCACAATCCCATCCTCCAGTGGTCCCTTCTCCCTGTCCCCAACTTCTGCGACCATCGGAACCCCAAGCACCGAGACCTCTTCCTTCTCATCAGTGGCGATAACTGGAGCCCCATTAAGAGAATCCACTCGGCACACCACAATCCCATCCTCTAGTGATCCCTTCTCCCTGCCCCCGGCTACCGGGACCACAGCCCCTTGCACCGAGACCTCTTCCTTCTCATCTGTGGCGATAACCGGAGCCCCATGGAGAGCATCCACTAGGCACACCACAATCCCATCCTCTAGTGATCCATTCTCACTACCCCCTGCTGCCGCGACCACCGGAACACTAAGCACCAATGGTTTGACCTTCCCGATGAGAGTGTTCACTGCAACCCCTTCTGCATTCTTCACTCCCAATGCTTCCAGTGGTTTCTTCGCCGATCGTCGTGGTCGCCGCCTTTTACCCACCACAACCCCTTCGGCGCTCTTCACTCCGACCTCTTCCTGTAGTGTTGTGGAGATAACCGGAGCCCCATTGAAAGAGTTCATCTGGCACACCGCAATCCCATCCTCAAGTGGCCCCTTCTCCATGAAATTTGCGGCCTCGACCACCGGAGCCTCAGGCACCGACGCCTCGACCACCCCATCAACGGTGATCACAGTAACCCCTTCGGTGTCTTTCACTCCCACCGCTTTGAGTGGCGCCTTCACTGGTGGTCGTCGTGGCTGCCAAATTTTCCCCACAACAACCCCTCTGGCGTCCTTCATCAGTCCCACTGTTTTCTGTCGTGTCGTTGTGATAACTGGAGCCCCATTGAGAGCGTCTATCCGGCACATCACAATCCCATCTTCCGGTGGCCCCTTCTCCGTGCCGCCGACTGCCATGACCATCGGAGCCCCTAGCAACGATGCCTTGACCTCCCCATCGATACCGATCACATCAACCCCTTTTGTGTCTTTCACTCCTCCTCCTCCTACAGCTTTCAATGGCGCCTTCTTTGCCGGTTTCCGTGGCCGCCACACTTTCCCCACATCTTTGGCATCCTTCTTCACTCCCACCGCTGTTCTGTCATCAAGAGAGATCTCCTCCATTAAGCACAGCACTGCAGTTCCATCATCCTCAAGTGACGTCCCCGTCTCCCCGCCCCTGACACCAACACCAACGCTAGCAACAACCCGTTTGGCGTCTTTCTCTGCCACCGATTTCAGTAGTGGTGCTTTTGTGGCCGGTCGCCGCATCTTCCCCACCGCAACCCCTTGGGCATCATCCAGTGGTGCCTCCGCCGGTCGCCGTGGCCGCCATACTTTCCCCATCAGGCCCCTGCTTGTGAGGCAAACAAAAAGCATGTGAGAGAGGTCGATCGGATTCACTGTAGCAAGATTTGCTTCCGTCAATCTAGCAATATATATATGGCCTGGAAAGGAGAGGTTGTTGAGTTGGATTAATGGGAGTAGTAAGCCATATATAGTAGTAGGCAATAGGCACTAAGCCCAAGCGTTACAGGAGGGAGATGATGAGCATGAGATCGAAGCACACAGGAAGAAGGGAGATCGTCGATGGTACCTGCTGCCTCCTGCGGTGTCGATCGTGGAGGAGGAGGAGCTCGATCGACCGGACGCCGGCCGGCGTTGGGAGCTGGAGGAGCAGTATGTACTATGTAGGTGGACTGGAGTGGAAGAAACAGCTAGGCGGATCAGTACTATGTAGGTGGAGTGGAGTGGAGTGGAGCGGAAGAAACAGCATCGATCCTTCCTTCCTTCCTTCTTGGTTAAGTTCCACCCAAATTGCTTTACACGCCATCAGCTGATTGCTGTCGTTTCTTGCTTTTTACGCGCCTGCTTTTCTTTTTTCAAGATGCGCGTTACCCTACCCTGACCGTGATATGTTGATTAGTTTGGGCAATATTTCTACTTTAATTTATCTTCCGATTCATTCGCTCTTTCTGAAAGACCTCTTTCGTAAATTCTTCTTTTAGAAAAGCATAGTTAGTGGAGGCCTTTTTAGATCAAAAGGGACTCTGTCTCCGGTTCTATTAACGAGAATGAAACCACCAAAATTCAGAACTAGAAAAGGTTTAAAGAGTAAAAAAGAAAACAGAGCCTTAGCTCCGGGAGGTCCTTAGACCAGAAACACTAGATAGACCAGGCTACTACTACTGCAGGCAGCGACGATTACAAAGACCAAGGCATAAACTGCAATCATCGAAAAGACAAGCCAAACAGACTAAAGCACCACATGAGTAGATCCCTCCTCCTCAGGATGAGCCTGGAGGTACTCCAGCGACGCGCGTCCTCCATAGCTCGACTTCGCCGTGGTTTTCCAAGTGGAAATCCACTCGAAACCAGAGCAGATCAGTTCAGCGCGATCACCAGTGGATTTTTCAGTCTGCAGAGTATCTTTTCCATGAAGAGGGCGATCTTCCTTCCTTCCAGATCTTTGGACGTCATCTGCCACACCTTCAGGTAAGAAAGAACCAGACGCAAAACATGTTTCATATTAATCCAAGATGTCTTGTTAAAGACAAGGCTATTACTATTATTCCAAATGCTCCAAAGGATAGCTGAAGAAACAACATTCAAATATGAGTGCTTCTTGTTAGCAATCCATTTTGAAGCAAGAGATTCAAAATCTACAATTAGCACACCATGTGTTGGCTGGACCATGTCCCTGGTGATGAAAGGAAGTACCATAACAGTTGAATGGATCAAATGCTATTGGCATGTGAACCGGAGGAAAATGTGGCTGAGGCCATGTTGGATGCAGATCAAATGGCCACATCATGCCAGTTGCCGATATGCTAGGAGGATAGCATTTGCCAGGAGGATCACCAAGGCATGATGAGATCGAACCAACCCTGTTTCCATGCGCTTTCTTTAGCGTCTCTACGTCTCCGGCGCGGAACATAAAAGTCCAGCAAGGACCTAGCGGAAAAGAATCATCGCACGTTACACCATCTCCTCTCTTTTGGTTATAACCAGGGTAATCTTCCTTAGAAAATTCGACTTTCCGAACCATGATAAGACAGGACTCGCAGGCTAGTTTCTTGATACCCCATGCATCGTAAGGAAATCCTTTCTTGTGGCTAAGGTGGATTTCACCACAGGGCCGAAGCAGTTGCCGCGCATTTGCCAAAAATCCACGCACCAGCTGCTTATGCGAGCTACATATGTAAGAATAAACAACAACAAGTTAATGACTAATCACTTCACATGAAAAATGAGAGTGAATTAACCAATCATTAGTATACATACCTGATGACATGCAGATGATCCTCTCTTCCTTTGAACCCAGCATGAGGAAAATTAAAGACAATGCGATCGAATCGTCTCATCTCCAGATATGGGTGAAGCTTCATCGTTTCTGCATCAACGCCATGCAAAACTGTGGCCCCTGATCTTTTCAGCTCTCTTACATTAGATTCTGCTTTGCCATACTTGCTCGTTAGAGCCCCTGTACAAGAGGATTCCAAAAAACAACGTAGAGAAAACAGGTAAGTTCATCTAGAAATGGTCGAAAAAATCACAATGACACCACTATCCCTATGTGCTTCAGAATTAAGAGTGAAACAAATAAGAAATCAGAAGAGCAAAAACTATATAAATACAACAACTTCACAAAAGAATGTAACAAAAAGTGGTTGTGACCAGGAATTAAATCAAGAACCTTTTGTGGGTTAGCGTGATGCCCTGATATGTTTTCACTGTATTGATGTTCTCACTCGGTATTTAAGGTAGCCTTGATGCTAACCGACTAAGTGTACCAAATCCTTCTCAAACCAGAGCAAGATACTGAGTTCTCTACGAAATCTCAAATTAACACATGGTATTTTAGTATGTACCCTACACTACAATGGTTCCATGTCCAATAAAAATGTAGTATCGCATCCAAATTAGTACTAATAGTTTGAACAGAAAGCGCACATATTGTCATATCACAAGCAGCAAGAAAAACGGAAGGGGATATCAAACCGTAAGTCTCGAGGGATGTCGCGACGAGGTTCCCTCCTGAGCCGAACGCGGTGGCGAGCGCCAGTGAGAAGGAGAAGTCACCGTCTCCAATGACGAGTATGCTTTGCGCCGTGGAGTAGTGCTTTAGCCACTTGATCCCCTCCTTATCCTTGTCCTCCTTACCATTTCCTTTCACGGTGATTGTTTGCATCCTCTCCAACACCGGGGCATCGACCTTTTGGTCAACGGTCGGGAACACCGGATTCCCTTGCACTGAGACCTCTTTGTTGGAATTTGCCCACAGATCGACTACATCAAACTAGACAAGCAAACACGCTCAAAAAATCTTATGGCCAAGTGCACGTGTCGTGTCCGTTTTTTTTCTTTATTTTCTTCTCAACTCACGGTACAACTTCTAATACAGAACTCACGTACTGCCGTGCATATATACACGAGCAGCTCACCGACCCAATGTCCTAGTCCAACTCTAATACTAGGACACACACGAGACTAACTACTAATCCTACCTGGACTAAAACTACCTTAAACTTCCTTCTTTAGTCAAACTAGCTTGACTACTATCCTAGACTGACTCGTACACAATAACTCAAAGTCCTAAACAGACTCAAACTTGGTGTATACAGCTGCCACACACGGAGACTCGACACTAAAACTTTCCTAATCAAGATTAATTCTAACAATCTCCCCCTAATCTTGACTTGTTGTCTCCTCGCGCTCCCCCTGATCTTGACTCCTTGCAGCTTCACGACCTCTTGACTCAACTCAACGTATGATCCAGACTCCCAGTCACGCTGCCAGGCAGACACCATCGTCCACCCCTAACGCAATACATGCCAACGATGATCACCACATCGTCCCATGTAGAGACAGGTCCTCATTGAAGAGGCTCCCCTTCACTGGTCATTGTCCCACTATACGCTTGAGCATCATCCTCCCCGTCGAGACCCTTGGTCGCACCTAGCACCAGACAGCAACACGACGTGACACGCTTCCACTGCAACGGATCCTCACAGAGACAAACACTTGGACACGGCAACGACTCACGGGCAACACCGACCGGACGTGCTACCTTGCACAAACTTGACTCCCTCATACTCTCCCGGACGATGATCTTGATAAGATTCTCCAGCACCGCACCCCGGTACTACCGCACTCATCAACGATCATCCCCATCCACCACCTTGCCGACGACACCTCACCTGCCATCTTCCTTCTTGTCGCTCCTCCGAGCGACGATAGCCCGCCGCCTCACCGATGACGGCATGCTCGCCGCCTCCACCAGGTTGCCTGCCCCGAGGCGCTAGTCGGGTCGCCTCCCCGGGCAAGTTTCAAATCTTCGACCTCGCTCTGATACCAATTGTTGGAATTTGCCCACAGATCGACTACATCAAACTAGACAAGCAAACACGCTCAAAAAATCTTATGGCCAAGGGCACGTGTCGTGTCCGTTTTTTTTTTATTTTCTTCTCAACTCACGGTACAACTTCTAATACAGAACTCACGTACTGCCGTGCATATATACACGAGCAGCTCACCGACCCAATGTCCTAGTCCAACTCTAATACTAGGACACACACGAGACTAACTACTAATCCTACCTGGACTAAAACTACCTTAAACTTCCTTCTTTAGTCAAACTAGCTTGACTACTATCCTAGACTGACTCGTACACAATAACTCAAAGTCCTAACCAGACTCAAACTTGGTGTATACAGCTGCCACACACGGAGACTCGACACTAAAACTTTCCTAATCAAGATTAATTCTAACACTCTTCCTTTTCATCAGTGGCGATAAAGGGATATCCATTGAGAGTGTCCACCGGGCACACCACAATCCCATCTTCCAGTGATCCCTTCTCCCCACCCCCGGCTTCTGCGACCACTGGATCCTCTTGCACCCTGAACTCTTCCTTCTCATGGGTGGCCATAACCGGAGCCGCATTGAGAGCATCCACCCGGCACACCACAATCCCATCCTCTAGTGGTCCCTTCTCCCTGCCCCCAACTGCCGCGACCACTGGAACCCCAAGCACCAATGGCTCTACCTCCCCGGTGAGAGTGATCACTGCAACCCCTTCTGCATCATTCACTCCCAATGCTTCTGGTGGTTGCTTCACCGATCGTCGTGGTCGCCTCCTTTTACCCACCACAACCCCTTCATCGCTCTTCACTCTGACCTCTTCCTCTCGTGTTGTGGAGATAACCGGAGCCGATCAAGAGCGTCCACTCGACACACCACAATCCCATCCTCTAGTGATCCCTTCTCCCTGCCACCGGCTGCCGGGACGACGGGATCCCCTTGCACCGAGACCTCTTCCTTCTCATCGGTGGCGATAACCGGAGCCCCATTTAGAGCATCCACTGGGCACACCACAATCCCATCCTCCAGTGGTCCCTTCTCCCTGTCCCCAACTTCTACGACCACCATCGGAACCCCAAGCACCAATGGCTCTACCTCCCCGACGAGAGTGATCACCGCAACCCCTTCTGCATCCTTCACTCCCAAGGCTTCCAGTGGTTTCTTCGCCGATCGTCATGGTCGCCGCCTTTTCCCCACCGCACCCCCTTCGGTGTTGTTCACTCCGACCTCTTCCTTTAGTGTTGTGGAGATAACCGGAGCCCCATCGAGAGCGTCCACCTGGCATAGTGCAATCCCTTCCTCTAGTGGCACCTTCTCACGGCCCATGAGCACCGGAGCCCCTAGTAGTACCGATGCCTCGACCTTCCTGTCAACATCGGTCACCGCAACACCTTCGTCGTCCTTCACTCCCACCACTTCTACAAGATCCTTCGCTGTTCGATGTGGCCGCCACATTTTCCCCACAACAACCCCTTTGGTGTTCTTCACTTCCACTGCTTCATGTCGTGTCATGGCGATAACCGGAGCCTGATCGAGAGAGTCCATCAGGCACATCGCAATCTCATCCTCAAGTGGCCCGCCCTTCTCCACGACCTTTGCGGCCTCGACCACCCCATCAACGGTGATCACAGCAA
This sequence comes from Avena sativa, assembly GCA_916181665.1. Taxonomy (NCBI): domain Eukaryota; kingdom Viridiplantae; phylum Streptophyta; class Magnoliopsida; order Poales; family Poaceae; genus Avena; species Avena sativa. Next base: position 36,603,625 of record OV702300.1, on the reverse strand, counting down.
CCCCTTGGGTGTCATTCACTCCCACCGCTTTCAGTGGCGCCTTCACTGGTGGTCGTCGTGGCTGCCACATTTTCCCCACAACAACCCCTCCTCTGGCGTCCTTCATCAGTCCCACTGCAGCTTTCTGTCTGGTCGCCCCACCGAGAGTCCCTATCCGGCACATGGCAATCCCATCTTCCAATGGCCACTTCTCCGCCGCGACCATTGTAGCCCCTAGCCCCGACGCCTTGATGACCTCCCCATCATCGACGCCGATCACATCAACCCCTTTTGTGTCTTTCACTCCTACAGCTTTCAATGGCGCCTTCTTCGCTGGTTTCCGTGGCCGCCACACTTTCCCCAAGGCAACCTCTTTGGTGTCCTTCTTCAGTACTGCTCCCACCGATTTGTGTCGTTGTGTCATGGCGATAACAGCCGGAGCTACGTCAAGAGAGTCCATCCGGCACACTGCTGCAGTCCCATGATCCTCAAGTAGTGGCCCTTTGTCCCGGTGGCCCCTTGCCGCTGCGACCACCGGAGCCTCTAGCATCGACGACGCCACAGCGACGCCTCCTTGGGCATATTTCACTCCCACCGCATTCAGTGGCGCTTTCGCCGGTCGCTGTGGCCGTGGCCGTGGCCGCCACACCTTCTTCCCCACCGCTGTTCTGTCATCAAGAGAGTCCTCCTCCATTAAGCACAGTACTGCAGCAGTTCCATCATCCTCAAGTGACCCCGCGACATCGAATCCCCCAGCACCGACGCTACTAGGGACCACCCGTTTGGCGTCTTCCTTAACTCCCACAGATTTCAGTGGCGCTTTCGCCGGTCGCCGTGGTCCCTTCTCCCTGCCCCCAACTGCCGCGACCACTGGAACCCCAAGCACCAATGGCTCTACCTCCCCGATGAGAGCGATCACCGCAACACCTTCTGCATCCTTCACTCCCAATGCTTCCAGTGGTTTCTTCGCCGATCGTCGTGGTCGTCGCCTTTTACCCACTGCAACCCCTTCGGCAGTCTTCACTCTAACCTCTTCATGTCGTGTTGTGGAGATAATCGGAGCCCCATCAAGAGCGTCCACCCGGCACACCACAATCCCATCCTCTAGTGATCCCTTTTCCTCGCCCCCGTCTGCCGGGACCATCGGATCCCCTTGCGCTGAGACCTCTTCCTTCTCATCGGTGGCGATAACTGGAGCCCCATTGAGAGCATTTATGAAGTTTTGGGAAGTTTAGTGCAATTTTTATTTAAAAATTTTGGTATCCGAAAATGTGCCAGCAAAATGGATATTCTTGTGCAGATGCCTAATTCTAAAGATCCCTTCAACATTTGTAGCAGTGACATATTTCGTACATGTTGTGTAGACGCGTACGGCGTGTAGTAAACCTATATATATGTATCATGTTGCATTCCTCCTAGATAGCCAAAACCTATGTAATTACTTGCATACAAAAACAAGCTTATTATAATATTTACCTGAGCTGCTGCGCTTTCTGATCACCATCAAACTCATGGCAGCTTATCATGATGAGGATGCGTTTGCTTCTACGGACTATATAACAATCTGTTATAGCTCCTGTTTGGTACCTGAGAAATAGAGTATAGAACTGTTAAAATTTGTGTAGTTTTGCAGATAATAATCCAACCAAGGAATGTACTGGTGTGGTTATATGGTATAGTAAAAAGGGGATGGTATGATTTTTAACTTAGCATTTCTAGTAATTCATATTTGAAACAGATAATTAGCTACTTGCTTATTTGTATTCCATTTTAATCTGTTGATGGTGTATGCCGAAGAATCAGACAGTTCTTATGGTTTCCTTACATTGTTTAGAATATACTCCATCCGTTTCATAATATAAGATTTTTTAGCTTTTGTGAAACGAATGTATATATCTAGATGGAACCTACACATTCGTTTCACAAAAGCTAAAACATCTTATATTTTAAAAAGGAGGGAGTAGTAATATTTATCCTATGGTTTTTGATCTTTATTCTATGGTTTTGTTGTTTCATTGGGTGTGGAAGTTTACAGGCTATGCTTGTATGCTGGTTTTTGTTGTCGGGCATTGATGGTTCATTTGTTGTGGTAAACAAATATCGAAATAAATGGTTTGCACACATGATATATTGGGCTTGCATGGAATATTCAAATGGCGCAATCTTCCAGATGGGTTATAATGTGGAGAAAGGCAAGAACCTGATACTTATCATGTCTCTATTTGAGAAACTACTAGGACTTTGGCTTAAATTCCACATGAGTGTTATATATTTCCTTGGGGATGTTGCAAAATTGTTGAAAATTACCTATAGATATGGATTTTTGCCATTTTGATATCTCGGAGTTCTTTTAAATGTGAAAACTTGTTGAGTAAACAATGGATGAATGTGGAAGCTAGGGAAGTTCCTAGACTATGGTGTTGGAAAGATAAATTTTGTTGTAGACGTGGTAGATTAGTTCCGGTAAATTCATGTATGAGGAATATGACTGACTATATGATGTCCTTATTTGAGCTAGTAGTAGGGGTGGACAATATACAAGATTTATTTATGGGGAGAATATTTGGGCCAGAAAGTGCTGGTTTAACAAATATCACCAGATCAATCAACCATTTGTTTGCTTGCTAAAATATTAAGGAAGCTTAGGAGAGGTAGATATTTTTGTTGTGGATAAATTTCTTGAATTTGGTTACAGAACCTAGAAAATGGTTCTTGAATTTGGGAAAAGTATTTATAAGGAAATATCTTACTCCCTCCATCCCAAGGCTTAAGGCTTTTTTTTCGAAAAGTCAAGCTACAAAAAATTTGACCAAAGTTTTAGAAAAAACTATCAACAACTATGATATTATATAGATACCATGTGAATATATTTTTCATGATGTATCAAATGGTATGTATTTCATATTGTAAATATTAGTATACTTTTCTACAAACTTGGTCAAACTTTACATAGTTTGACTTTTCAAAAAAGAAAGCCTTAAGCCTTGGAAGGGAGGTAGTACAAATAGAACTACATGACAAGTGGCTCGTCGAGGCTCGCAATGGTTGAAATGATAGTTTGAATTTCGATATTAAAGGTGTTTCCACTCTTAGATGGATGTACAAATCCCTAAATTACAACAAGTTGCTTTTGATGTAAAATTTCTTTGGAAAGTTAAATTGCATCTTAAGTAAGGTTTTCATTTGATTAGGCTAAATCAAGATCACTCTGAATAAGGATAATCCAAAAAAAGGGTAGGAAGGTAAGTCCCGATGTCCATTTTGTTCCTAGGAAGAACTTGTAGAATATTTTGTTCTTGATCATTGGCCAGATATATTCCATCGTGTAATACCCTACTTTTTGGGTTTCCGCTACAAATGTTTAGGAGATAATGGATTGTTGGCTGCCCACTCTTAGTAGAAAGGATATAAATCTGGGTGCAGTTGGCATAGCGGTGATTATGGATAACATGAAAGTATGGAACAAAGCTTGTTTTCCAAAATATAATGCCTATGACCACACTTTTATACATAAAAGCGTGGGATAGTTGGTTCATCAACGCTCGCAACAGTTGAAGCTTTTAGTCGATCGCAAGGTTAGGCTCCCGTAGTTAGGAGGCTAGAGGTATGAGAGAAGTTGTGGCATTGATGGTCATTTGGTGGTGTAGCAAAGAAAATGTGGCGAAGTTGGAAGCTAGATGGAACTTCTTTTTTATCTGAAGAATTGTATTTCGTGAGACTATGATGTTGTTTCGGTTGTATCTCCGGGATTATTTACTTTTATTTGTGGTTAAACATTGTATAAAAAATTTCCTTGAGTTCTCTAGATGATACATAACATAAAAAATCTATGTTAGTAGCCATAGTACATTCCCTTACTTAGGTGCTCATATTTTTTGTCAATGATGCATTTTAGAAAAATAGTCAGCAGGATACCGTTGCTTTGTACCAGGGCGGCACCAGGGGTCTTCCTTGGTATTCAAGTGAATACCAATGGTTTTAAGAAAACGATGAATTTTTTTATAAAATAGCAAAATGAATACCAACCCTTTGAAACCTGGAGCCACCACTTCTTTTTACATGTGAGAAGCTTGCTAGGGTAGCTTAGGAAGAGGTGGAAATCGACATTTATTTTAAAAAATGAAATAGGACAAAGGAACATTTTTATTTTACTTGTGGTAACAAAATGTGCAAGGTGACTATGAATTAGTGGGAAATGGACAGAAAGGGCGATACAACCAAGATCGTAGAGCCAACTGACCATCATTAGAGTAGCCTCTAGCCCTTTTTAGTTCAAACTGATGAAGTAGTGTTTTATTTAAAGAAGTGTGAAATTTTAGTTCATTTGATTGAACTAAGACCAGCCACACTATGGTACCGATTCAATTTGGCAAAGTGTATCGAGAGTTCGGTTCCTATTTTTGCTGCACTGTATTGAATTGACTGTGGGTCCCAGCAGTGTCTCATAAAGAAAGAAGATGAGGAACATGCATGCATGCCTGGACACCGAGGGTCCCAGCGCCCAACGAGGAGACAAAGGTCAAGAAAAGGGTCGTGCCGCTCACCGTCTAGCACGGAGGCGTCGAGACTGACGGCCGTGGAGGCAGATAGTGGCTGCTCGGGACGCCTAGCACGAAGGAGCCGAAGCGGTAGCGTATCATCCATGGCCAAAGTCTCAATTCCATGGAATATGCCCTCCTCAAGTGAGACAGAGATTCTTCGAAAGAATTAGAAGGGGATGCCGGAGGTCCCACATGGATCCGCCGTCGCAGGTTCGGGAGGATCTCGATCCATTCTTTGGGAAGGATTTTTAGTAGGTGGGCGGAGCTATGGGGATGCCGATGAATCGACACAACATGTGCGGGACGGCCGTGTACATGCAACAAGAGGAATCGAGATAGAATTTTTTTATTTTGCCGGTGGAGATGGACCTGGTTGGTTTTCTCGTGCGTACATGAGCTCATGTCCTTGTTTTTTTTAAAAAAAAATGGCAGATATGTAAGTTCATAACCATTGTCAAGCTTTTAATTCACTATGGTACATTATCTGTACACAGCTTATGTCCTATTTAAAAATTAAATCACTTTCTAAACTGTCTATTTCACCTGCTCTACTAAAAACGTCAAAATTGATCCCAATCCTAATATGCAATTATCAAGAGCATGTAAGGTTTGTAACTGCCTCTAGATTAGGGGATGGCACCCGCCTATTCGGGGCCGGGTACGCTCTCCCCATACCCGCCCCGTTTAAGTTTTCGGGTCTCATTTCTTACCAGACCCGCGACCCGACCGGGTTTGGGGCCCTGACGGGTACCCACTAGCGCATGAGACAGGAGTGACGCTGACGCATATGGGAACAAAAAAGATGGGATATTGGGATGGAGTTGGTGGAAAGGGACGCATGCGTGCATGTGCTATCTTTAGGACTCTATATTCCATCGTATGCATGTGATGTGTGTTGTCTGCCATGTGGGACATGTGGTTAGGCATAGGATTAATAGAGATATGGTTCAGGCTTGGAGCGGGTCTGCAGGTCTACGGGTATGAGTTTGCCACCCCATACCCGCACCGTTAGACTTGGCGGGTCTAACTTTTTACCAAACCCTCTCTATTTAAGGCGGGTACCCATCGCTTTGCGGGTTTCGGGGCCCCATTGCCATCCCTACTCTAGATACAATAACATGGGGAACAACACATGTCACCTCCCTCTAGCAAGAGATCTCTCGACCAAACTGTCATGTAGGATGGTTATGAGGCTAGAGAGAATTTTATCGGTATACCTACTAAACTACAATACAAATGAAGATGAACACATCATAATGTTGTATATCTTCAAAGTGTTATGGAGTAAATCTTAGTTAATAAGAGATAAGTAGTTAATTTCTTTTTTTAGATGCATACAACCTCAAGTTATGGCTATAATCCTCTCAACCCAAGTAGAATCTTACCTTTTTCCACATACATTAAGTGATAAAAGAATTTTTTAAACAAAAAAGGTGACACAGGAAATTAATGGACCGTAGCAACGTATGGACCCTCTGCTAGTATATATTCTACAAAAAATTGAGTTCTAGGTGGACTTGTTTTTGTTAGAAACTTTTAGGTTAACTTGGTGACCTTGCACTGGTTCTTAATAATAAAATAGTCTGGTAGAATGAGAAAGCTGCCAACTTTGCTAAAATTTCAAGTATTTTAAGTGGACATTCTGCAAACAAGTCATCTTAGACTAGATTAGAAGCAGAAGGATGCCAAAGCTAGCTAGGCTCTGCAGTGGTGATGAGTGTAGTTACCAGGACGGCCTACGGCTCTGGCGTGGAAGACTTGATTATGTCTCAAAAAAATCTTCACAAAATGACCTATCTCATTCGAGGTTTCTTGGCTTTCGGGTCAAATGACCAATACTATGGCTAGAATCAAGGCATAGTTTGTGATAATGTGCCCATATTATGCATACACATGCATCATGGGATGGCGAACAATGTTGCAGGAGGAAGTTTTCCTTTTCGTCGCACAAAAAAGCCATTTTCTATTTTCCGAACAATATTTTAAAAAAAATGTTTTTGCAACCGGCCGACAGGCTATGCCGACGGCCGCTACGCCGCTCCGCCGAGGGAGATCTTTGCCGAGGAGGCTACGCCGAGGGCAGCCCTCGGCGTACCATACGCCGAGGGTATTTTGGCCTACGCCGACGGCCTTTTGTCCTCGGCATAGCGCGCGCGTCCCGTAGTGATGCTTATTCATAAAATTATTGAAAAATAGAGAAGGAGTTTTGGGTTAATGGGGATTTTCTTGCAAAGTGGAGCGGAGTGCATAGAAACCACGATGGGGATTGAACATGTCAAACTACGACCACCTATCATTTTTTCTGTTGGGCCTGGAGGTATGGGCAAAACAACTAGCAAATCAATCGTATCAAGAGCTTAAAAGAGGAAGAGGAGGATTACACTGTCAAGGTTTCTTAAAGTCCAAACATTATGAACATTTTGAGAACCATATTCAGTAAAGTTAGCAACCGGCCTTATTGCGGGGAAGTTAGCAACTTGCTATCAACAAAAGGTACATACTTACGATCTCTATGCTATTTTTTTGGCTTTCTAGTTAAAACGGAACGCATGCTGCTCTGCTCAGGGGCCTGCCACTAGAAGAATAACACTTTTTTCAGGTTAACACTGTATTGACAGTGGAAGCTGGAACATTTCTAGCATTTGTACTCTGCTTTGAGACCATTTTTTCAGTGAGAATTCAGGTGGGAATTTTCTGCCCGTGGATTTTAGAAAACAAACCAGAGAGTATCTGTTGCTACTAGGCTGGCTGGTTTCCAAGTTTGTTTAGTGCAGAGCTTCTCCCTTTCAATGATACTACATTGTACTCCCGATCGCCTCCTCTCTGAGATGGATAATGTATGGAATTTCTAGCTTAAGAGGCAGTTTCTCAATTCTCTCCTTCCCTGTCAAATTTTATGCAATGAAGTTTTATGTTTGATGAATATCTTCTTTCTACAACATTTGAGTTGCCTTTCAAAAAATAATCGAGTAAAAATAGCGTGAGAAAAAGAGCTCTGGAGCGGGAGCAGAAGTAAGTCTGTCCCTCCACCACTCACTCTGTTTCTGAATTGATATCCTTTTTTAGAGGTTGATGTTGCCTATCTTGTCTCGCTAAGATACCTGTGATTTCTCCTGCAATATATCTTGTACTTCGTCAGCAGTTGCACAATATTCATGTTATGTCTTTGGCAAGCCAGAAATGCATCAAACAAGCTTGGTGCCACTGTTACAGTTGGACTAAGCAATTCCTATATAAGCTCTTTTCATGCATTAGTCTGAAGTTGTCATTTACATCTTAACACATACCTATGCCTGGTATGTATGACTGCCAAATAAAATTTTATTTTGCAGATCATCTGTTAGTTTTTTTTATCTGCAGTGGTAACCACATCAGTACTAGCAGATTGGGCACTTGGATGTTGTGACTGTTAGATATTTTTGCAGTCTTGAGACCAGATTGCTGCAGTGAAGAATTCCAGACCAGGCTTTTTTTACAAAAGTTTCACCATCTGGTTCCTCCCTCCTCCCCGTTCCCCTGTTGAAAAAGAAAAGGAAAAACATGTTGTACAATACGTCTAGAAGTTGTAGCTTTATCTCTTGTTTCAGACTTTTTTTTGGCTTGTGGCGTGTACTATCAACACAACGTCTTCTGTTGTTATTGATCTGCAAAAAAGGAACTTCTCTTAACAAGCTACGACCGACTCAATAAGTACACAATGGACTAAACATATACACTGTTCATTTGCGAGTCTACATCCCAGGATGGATTGGCATATATTCTGGTCTGAATGCGCATATATTATACTTTTTAAAAAGAAAAAAAAAGTGGTCTGGAAGCATATTGTTAGCGGTAGAAGGATGTGCAATATGAGAAGATTGATTCTAGTTTTTCCAACAGCCAAACATTTTTTTATTACATGGCATTTATTAAATTTTATATACACTCGCCGTATTGCTGTTTTTCAGAAATTGCGGTATCCCCGTACCTGTGCCGCCATAGGCCAGAGTTTCTCTGCTAGCTCTAGTGAACCCTTGTAGGAGAGACACACGACCTCCAGAAGGGTCCTCAATTCAGTGTCTTCCATAGACTTGAATCAACGTTTCCAACGTTGCCTGCCTCTCAACGGATTCCATGTAGCGATCTTCAAGGGACCGCATCAGTTGCCTGTGAATTTCGTACTCCCTTTGAAGGCTCTGGTGTTCTTGGGGTGTCTCAATTGGAGGTCCCTCTTTGTACCAAGGATGCTCCTGATGTGTTGGCTGGACCATGTGCTGGTGATGAAAGGAAGTACCATAACAGTTGAATGCTATTGGCATGTGAACTGGAGGAAAATGTGGCTGAGGCCATGCTGGATGCAGATCAAATGGCCACATCATGCTAGTTGCCGACATGCCAGGAGGATAGCATTTGCCAGGATCACCAAGGCATGATGAGATCAAACCAACCCTGTTTCCATGCGCTTTCTTCAGCTTCTCTACGTCTCCGACGCGGAACATAAAAGTCCAGCAAGGACCTAGCGGAAAAGAATCATCGCACGTTACACCATCTCCTCTCTTTTGGTTATAACCAGGGTAATCTTTCTTAGAAAATTCGACTTTCCGGACCATGATAAGACAGGACTCGCAGGCTAGTTTCTTGATACCCCATGCATCGTAAGGAAATCCTTTCTTGTGGCTAATGTGGATTTCACCACAGGGCCGAAGCAGTTGCCGCGCATTTGCCAAAAATCCACGCACCAGCTGCTTATGCGAGCTACATGTCAGAATAACCAAGAAGTTAATGACTAATCAGTTCACATGAAAAATGAGAGTGATTTTCTAATCCATGGATTAACCAATCATTAGTATACATACCTGATGACATGCAGCTGATACTCTTTTCCTTTGAACCCAGCATGAGGAAAATTAAAGACAATGCGATCGAATCGTCTCATCTCCAGATATGGGTGAAGCTTCATCGTTTCTGCATCAACGCCATGCAAAACTGTGGCCCCCAATCTTTTCAGCTCTCTTACATTAGATTCTGCTTTGCCATACTTCCTCGTTAGAGCCTCTGTACAAGAGGATTCCACAAAAAGAATGTAGAGAAAACAGGTAAGTTCATCTAGAAATGGTCGCAAAAATCACAATGACACCACTATCCCTAGCTATATGGTTCAGAATTAAGAGTGAAAAACAAATAAGAAATCAGAAGAGCAAAAACTATATAAATACAACAACTTCACAAAAGAATGTATCAAAAAGAGGTTGTGACCAGGAATTAAATCAAGAATCTTTTTGTGAGTTAGCCTTATGCACTGATATGTTTTCACTGTATTGATGTTCTCACTCGGTATTTAAGGTAGACTTGATGCTAACCGAGTAAAGTGTACCATATCCTTCTTAAACCAGAAGAAGATACAGAGTTCTCTACGAATTCTCAAATTAACACACGGCATTTTAGTATGTACCCTACGCTAGGTTGGTTCCAAGTCCAAAAAAAAATGTAATATCGTCAGCCAATTACTACTACTAATAGTTTGAATACAAAGCGCACATTTGGTCATAACATAAGCATGAAGAAAAAAGGGAAAATATATCGAACCGTAAGAGTCGAGGGATGTCGCGACGAGGTTCCCTCCTGAGCCGAACGCGGTGGCGAGCGCCAGTGAGAAGGAGAAGTCACCGTCTCCAATGACGAGTATGCTTTGCGCCGTGGAGTAGTGCTTTAGCCACTTGATCCCCTCCTTATCCTTGTCCTCCTTGCCGTTTCCTTTCACGGTGATTGTTTGCATCCTCTCCAACACCGGGGCATCGACCTTTTGGTCAACGGTCGGGAACACCGGATTCCCTTGCACTGAGACCTCTTCCTTTTCATCGGTGGCGATAAAGGGATCTCCATTGAGAGTGTCCACCGGGCACACCACAATCCCATCTTCCAATGATCCCTTCTCCCCACCCCCGGCTTCTGCGACCACTGGATCCTCTTGCACCCAGACCTCTTCCTTCTCATGGGTGGCCATAACCGGAGCCGCATTGAGAGCATCCACCTGGCACACCACAATCCCATCCTCCAGTGGTCCCTTCTCCCTGCCCCCAACTGCCGCGACCACTGGAACCCCAAGCACCAATGGCTCTACCTCCCCGATGAGAGCGATCACCGCAACACCTTCTGCATCCTTCACTCCCAATGCTTCCAGTGGTTTCTTCGCCGATCGTCGTGGTCGTCGCCTTTTACCCACTGCAACCCCTTCGGCAGTCTTCACTCTAACCTCTTCCTGTCGTGTTGTGGAGATAATCGGAGCCCCATGAAGAGCGTCCACCCGGCACACCACAATCCCATCCTCTAGTGATCCCTTTTCCTCGCCCCCGTCTGCCGGGACCATCGGATCCCCTTGCGCTGAGACCTCTTCCTTCTCATCGGTGGCGATAACTGGAGCCCCATTGAGAGCATCCACCCGGCACAACACAATCCCATCCTCCAGTGGTCCCTTCTCCATGTCCTCAACTTCCGCGACCACCGAAACCCCAAGCACCAATGGCTCGACCTCCCCGGTGAGAGTGTTCACTGCAACCCCTTTTGCATCATTCACTCCCAATGCTTCTAGTGGTTTCTTCACCGATCGTCGTGGTCGCCTCCTTTTACCCACCACAACCCCTTTATCGCTCTTCACTCTGACCTCTTCCTCTCGTGTTGTGGAGATAACCGGAGCCCGATCAAGAGCGTCCACTCGGCACACCACAATCCCATCCTCTAGTGATCCCTTCTCCCTGCCACCGGCTGTTGTTTTGAAGGCTCTGGTGTTCTTGCGGTGTCTCAATTGGAGGTCCCTCTTGGTACCTGCGCAAGGCTGCTCCTGATGTCCCTGGTGATGAAAGGAAGTACCATAACAGTTGAATGGATCAAATGCTATTGGCATGTGAACCGGAGGAAAATGTGGCTGAGGCCATGTTGGATGCAGATCAAATGGCCACATCATGCCAGTTGCCGATATGCTAGGAGGATAGCATTTGCCAGGAGGATCACCAAGGCATGATGAGATCGAACCAACCCTGTTTCCATGCGCTTTCTTTAGCGTCTCTACGTCTCCGGCGCGGAACATAAAAGTCCAGCAAGGACCTAGCGGAAAAGAATCATCGCACGTTACACCATCTCCTCTCTTTTGGTTATAACCAGGGTAATCTTCCTTAGAAAATTCGACTTTCCGAACCATGATAAGACAGGACTCGCAGGCTAGTTTCTTGATACCCCATGCATCGTAAGGAAATCCTTTTTTGTGGCTAAGGTGGATTTCACCACAGGGCCGAAGCAGTTGCCGCGCATTTGCCAAAAACCCACGCACCAGCTGCTTATGCGAGCTACATATGTAAGAATAAACAACAAGTTAATGACTATAATCAGTTCACATGAAAAATGAGAGTGATTTTCTAATCCATGGATTAACCAATCATTAGTATACATACCTGATGACATGCAGCTGATACTCTTTTCCTTTGAAACCAGCATGAGGAAAATTAAAGACAATGCGATCGAATCGTCTCATCTCCAGATATGGGTGAAGCTTCATCGTTTCTGCATCAACGCCATGCAAAACTGTGGCCCCCAATCTTTTCAGCTCTCTTACATTAGATTCTGCTTTGCCATACTTCCTCGTTAGAGCCTCTGTACAAGAGGATTCCACAAAAAGAACGTAGAGAAAACAGGTAAGTTCATCTAGAAATGGTCGCAAAAATCACAATGACACCACTATCCCTAGCTATGTGCTTCTGAATTAAGAGTGAAACAAATAAGAAATCAGAAGAGCAAAAACTATATAAATACAACAACTTCACAAAAGAATGTAACAAAAAGTGGTTGTGACCAGGAATTAAATCAAGAATCTTTTTGTGAGTTAGCGTGATGCCCTGATATGTTTTCACTGTATTGATGTTCTCACTCGGTATTTAAGATAGACTTGATGCTAACGGAGTAAGTGTACCAAATCCTTCTCAAACCAGAGCAAGATACTGAGTTCTCTACGAATTCTCAAATTAACAAATGGTATTTTAGCATGTACCCTACACTACAATTGTTCCATGTCCAAAAAAAATGTAGTATAGTCATCCAAATTAGTACTAATAGTTTGAACAGAAACCGCATATTTGGTCATATCACAAGCAGCAAGAAAAAACGGAAGGGGATATCAAACCGTAAGTGTCGAGGGATGTCGCGACGAGGTTCCCTCCTGAGCCGAACGTGGTGGCGAGCGCCAGTGAGAAGGAGAAGTCACCGTCTCCAATGATGAGTATGCTTTGCGCCGTGGAGTAGTGCTTCAGCCACTTGATCCCCTCCTTATTCTTCTCCTCCTTACCATTTCCTTTCACGGTGATTGTTTGCATCCTCTCCAACACCAGGGCATCGACCTTTTGGTCAACGGCTGGGAACACCGGATTCCCTTGCACTGAGACCTCTTCCTTCTCATCGGTGGCGATAACGGGAGCCCCATTGAGAGTGTCCACTCGGCACACCACAATCACATCGTCTAGTGATCCATTTTCCCCGCCCCCTGCTGCCGGGACCATCGGATCCCCTTGCACTGAGACCTCTTCCTTCTCATCGCTGGCGATAACCGGAGCTCCATTGACAGCATCCACTAGGCACACCACAATCTCATGCTCTAGTGATCCCTTCTCCATTCCCCCGACTGCCGTGACCATCGGAACCCCAAGCACCAATGGCTCGACCTCCCCGGTGAGAGTGTTCACTACAACCCCTTCTGCATCATTCACTCCCAATGCTTCTAGTGGTTTCTTCACCGATCGTCGTGGTCGCCGCCTTTTACCCACCACAACCCCTTCATCGCTCTTCACTCTGACCTCTTCCTCTCGTGTTGTGGAGATAACCAGAGCCCGATCAAGAGTGTCCACTCGGCACATCACAATCCCATCCTCTAGTGATCCCTTCTCCCTGCCCCTGGCTGCTGGGACCATCGGATCCCCTTGCACCCAGACTTCTTCCTTCTCATCGGTGGCGATAACCGAAGCCGCATTGAGAGCATCCACTCGGCACACCACAATCCCATCCTCCAGTGGTCCCTTCTCCCTGTCCCCAACTTCTGCGACCATCGGAACCCCAAGCACCGAGACCTCTTCCTTCTCATCAGTGGCGATAACTGGAGCCCCATTAAGAGAATCCACTCGGCACACCACAATCCCATCCTCTAGTGATCCCTTCTCCCTGCCCCCGGCTACCGGGACCACAGCCCCTTGCACCGAGACCTCTTCCTTCTCATCTGTGGCGATAACCGGAGCCCCATGGAGAGCATCCACTAGGCACACCACAATCCCATCCTCTAGTGATCCATTCTCACTACCCCCTGCTGCCGCGACCACCGGAACACTAAGCACCAATGGTTTGACCTTCCCGATGAGAGTGTTCACTGCAACCCCTTCTGCATTCTTCACTCCCAATGCTTCCAGTGGTTTCTTCGCCGATCGTCGTGGTCGCCGCCTTTTACCCACCACAACCCCTTCGGCGCTCTTCACTCCGACCTCTTCCTGTAGTGTTGTGGAGATAACCGGAGCCCCATTGAAAGAGTTCATCTGGCACACCGCAATCCCATCCTCAAGTGGCCCCTTCTCCATGAAATTTGCGGCCTCGACCACCGGAGCCTCAGGCACCGACGCCTCGACCACCCCATCAACGGTGATCACAGTAACCCCTTCGGTGTCTTTCACTCCCACCGCTTTGAGTGGCGCCTTCACTGGTGGTCGTCGTGGCTGCCAAATTTTCCCCACAACAACCCCTCTGGCGTCCTTCATCAGTCCCACTGTTTTCTGTCGTGTCGTTGTGATAACTGGAGCCCCATTGAGAGCGTCTATCCGGCACATCACAATCCCATCTTCCGGTGGCCCCTTCTCCGTGCCGCCGACTGCCATGACCATCGGAGCCCCTAGCAACGATGCCTTGACCTCCCCATCGATACCGATCACATCAACCCCTTTTGTGTCTTTCACTCCTCCTCCTCCTACAGCTTTCAATGGCGCCTTCTTTGCCGGTTTCCGTGGCCGCCACACTTTCCCCACATCTTTGGCATCCTTCTTCACTCCCACCGCTGTTCTGTCATCAAGAGAGATCTCCTCCATTAAGCACAGCACTGCAGTTCCATCATCCTCAAGTGACGTCCCCGTCTCCCCGCCCCTGACACCAACACCAACGCTAGCAACAACCCGTTTGGCGTCTTTCTCTGCCACCGATTTCAGTAGTGGTGCTTTTGTGGCCGGTCGCCGCATCTTCCCCACCGCAACCCCTTGGGCATCATCCAGTGGTGCCTCCGCCGGTCGCCGTGGCCGCCATACTTTCCCCATCAGGCCCCTGCTTGTGAGGCAAACAAAAAGCATGTGAGAGAGGTCGATCGGATTCACTGTAGCAAGATTTGCTTCCGTCAATCTAGCAATATATATATGGCCTGGAAAGGAGAGGTTGTTGAGTTGGATTAATGGGAGTAGTAAGCCATATATAGTAGTAGGCAATAGGCACTAAGCCCAAGCGTTACAGGAGGGAGATGATGAGCATGAGATCGAAGCACACAGGAAGAAGGGAGATCGTCGATGGTACCTGCTGCCTCCTGCGGTGTCGATCGTGGAGGAGGAGGAGCTCGATCGACCGGACGCCGGCCGGCGTTGGGAGCTGGAGGAGCAGTATGTACTATGTAGGTGGACTGGAGTGGAAGAAACAGCTAGGCGGATCAGTACTATGTAGGTGGAGTGGAGTGGAGTGGAGCGGAAGAAACAGCATCGATCCTTCCTTCCTTCCTTCTTGGTTAAGTTCCACCCAAATTGCTTTACACGCCATCAGCTGATTGCTGTCGTTTCTTGCTTTTTACGCGCCTGCTTTTCTTTTTTCAAGATGCGCGTTACCCTACCCTGACCGTGATATGTTGATTAGTTTGGGCAATATTTCTACTTTAATTTATCTTCCGATTCATTCGCTCTTTCTGAAAGACCTCTTTCGTAAATTCTTCTTTTAGAAAAGCATAGTTAGTGGAGGCCTTTTTAGATCAAAAGGGACTCTGTCTCCGGTTCTATTAACGAGAATGAAACCACCAAAATTCAGAACTAGAAAAGGTTTAAAGAGTAAAAAAGAAAACAGAGCCTTAGCTCCGGGAGGTCCTTAGACCAGAAACACTAGATAGACCAGGCTACTACTACTGCAGGCAGCGACGATTACAAAGACCAAGGCATAAACTGCAATCATCGAAAAGACAAGCCAAACAGACTAAAGCACCACATGAGTAGATCCCTCCTCCTCAGGATGAGCCTGGAGGTACTCCAGCGACGCGCGTCCTCCATAGCTCGACTTCGCCGTGGTTTTCCAAGTGGAAATCCACTCGAAACCAGAGCAGATCAGTTCAGCGCGATCACCAGTGGATTTTTCAGTCTGCAGAGTATCTTTTCCATGAAGAGGGCGATCTTCCTTCCTTCCAGATCTTTGGACGTCATCTGCCACACCTTCAGGTAAGAAAGAACCAGACGCAAAACATGTTTCATATTAATCCAAGATGTCTTGTTAAAGACAAGGCTATTACTATTATTCCAAATGCTCCAAAGGATAGCTGAAGAAACAACATTCAAATATGAGTGCTTCTTGTTAGCAATCCATTTTGAAGCAAGAGATTCAAAATCTACAATTAGCACACCATGTGTTTGCTCCTGATGTCCCTGGTGATGAAAGGAAGTACCATAACAGTTGAATGGATCAAATGCTATTGGCATGTGAACCGGAGGAAAATGTGGCTGAGGCCATGTTGGATGCAGATCAAATGGCCACATCATGCCAGTTGCCGATATGCTAGGAGGATAGCATTTGCCAGGAGGATCACCAAGGCATGATGAGATCGAACCAACCCTGTTTCCATGCGCTTTCTTTAGCGTCTCTACGTCTCCGGCGCGGAACATAAAAGTCCAGCAAGGACCTAGCGGAAAAGAATCATCGCACGTTACACCATCTCCTCTCTTTTGGTTATAACCAGGGTAATCTTCCTTAGAAAATTCGACTTTCCGAACCATGATAAGACAGGACTCGCAGGCTAGTTTCTTGATACCCCATGCATCGTAAGGAAATCCTTTCTTGTGGCTAAGGTGGATTTCACCACAGGGCCGAAGCAGTTGCCGCGCATTTGCCAAAAATCCACGCACCAGCTGCTTATGCGAGCTACATATGTAAGAATAAACAACAACAAGTTAATGACTAATCACTTCACATGAAAAATGAGAGTGAATTAACCAATCATTAGTATACATACCTGATGACATGCAGATGATCCTCTCTTCCTTTGAACCCAGCATGAGGAAAATTAAAGACAATGCGATCGAATCGTCTCATCTCCAGATATGGGTGAAGCTTCATCGTTTCTGCATCAACGCCATGCAAAACTGTGGCCCCTGATCTTTTCAGCTCTCTTACATTAGATTCTGCTTTGCCATACTTGGTCGTTAGAGCCCCTGTACAAGAGGATTCCAAAAAACAACGTAGAGAAAACAGGTAAGTTCATCTAGAAATGGTCGAAAAAATCACAATGACACCACTATCCCTATGTGCTTCAGAATTAAGAGTGAAACAAATAAGAAATCAGAAGAGCAAAAACTATATAAATACAACAACTTCACAAAAGAATGTAACAAAAAGTGGTTGTGACCAGGAATTAAATCAAGAACCTTTTGTGGGTTAGCGTGATGCCCTGATATGTTTTCACTGTATTGATGTTCTCACTCGGTATTTAAGGTAGCCTTGATGCTAACCGACTAAGTGTACCAAATCCTTCTCAAACCAGAGCAAGATACTGAGTTCTCTACGAAATCTCAAATTAACACATGGTATTTTAGTATGTACCCTACACTACAATGGTTCCATGTCCAATAAAAATGTAGTATCGCATCCAAATTAGTACTAATAGTTTGAACAGAAAGCGCACATATTGTCATATCACAAGCAGCAAGAAAAACGGAAGGGGATATCAAACCGTAAGTCTCGAGGGATGTCGCGACGAGGTTCCCTCCTGAGCCGAACGCGGTGGCGAGCGCCAGTGAGAAGGAGAAGTCACCGTCTCCAATGACGAGTATGCTTTGCGCCGTGGAGTAGTGCTTTAGCCACTTGATCCCCTCCTTATCCTTGTCCTCCTTACCATTTCCTTTCACGGTGATTGTTTGCATCCTCTCCAACACCGGGGCATCGACCTTTTGGTCAACGGTCGGGAACACCGGATTCCCTTGCACTGAGACCTCTTTGTTGGAATTTGCCCACAGATCGACTACATCAAACTAGACAAGCAAACACGCTCAAAAAATCTTATGGCCAAGTGCACGTGTCGTGTCCGTTTTTTTTCTTTATTTTCTTCTCAACTCACGGTACAACTTCTAATACAGAACTCACGTACTGCCGTGCATATATACACGAGCAGCTCACCGACCCAATGTCCTAGTCCAACTCTAATACTAGGACACACACGAGACTAACTACTAATCCTACCTGGACTAAAACTACCTTAAACTTCCTTCTTTAGTCAAACTAGCTTGACTACTATCCTAGACTGACTCGTACACAATAACTCAAAGTCCTAAACAGACTCAAACTTGGTGTATACAGCTGCCACACACGGAGACTCGACACTAAAACTTTCCTAATCAAGATTAATTCTAACAATCTCCCCCTAATCTTGACTTGTTGTCTCCTCGCGTTCCCCCTGATCTTGACTCCTTGCAGCTTCACGACCTCTTGACTCAACTCAACGTATGATCCAGACTCCCAGTCACGCTGCCAGGCAGACACCATCGTCCACCCCTAACGCAATACATGCCAACGATGATCACCACATCGTCCCATGTAGAGACAGGTCCTCATTGAAGAGGCTCCCCTTCACTGGTCATTGTCCCACTATACGCTTGAGCATCATCCTCCCCGTCGAGACCCTTGGTCGCACCTAGCACCAGACAGCAACACGACGTGACACGCTTCCACTGCAACGGATCCTCACAGAGACAAACACTTGGACACGGCAACGACTCACGGGCAACACCGACCGGACGTGCTACCTTGCACAAACTTGACTCCCTCATACTCTCCCGGACGATGATCTTGATAAGATTCTCCAGCACCGCACCCCGGTACTACCGCACTCATCAACGATCATCCCCATCCACCACCTTGCCGACGACACCTCACCTGCCATCTTCCTTCTTGTCGCTCCTCCGAGCGACGATAGCCCGCCGCCTCACCGATGACGGCATGCTCGCCGCCTCCACCAGGTTGCCTGCCCCGAGGCGCTAGTCGGGTCGCCTCCCCGGGCAAGTTTCAAATCTTCGACCTCGCTCTGATACCAATTGTTGGAATTTGCCCACAGATCGACTACATCAAACTAGACAAGCAAACACGCTCAAAAAATCTTATGGCCAAGGGCACGTGTCGTGTCCGTTTTTTTTTTATTTTCTTCTCAACTCACGGTACAACTTCTAATACAGAACTCACGTACTGCCGTGCATATATACACGAGCAGCTCACCGACCCAATGTCCTAGTCCAACTCTAATACTAGGACACACACGAGACTAACTACTAATCCTACCTGGACTAAAACTACCTTAAACTTCCTTCTTTAGTCAAACTAGCTTGACTACTATCCTAGACTGACTCGTACACAATAACTCAAAGTCCTAACCAGACTCAAACTTGGTGTATACAGCTGCCACACACGGAGACTCGACACTAAAACTTTCCTAATCAAGATTAATTCTAACACTCTTCCTTTTCATCAGTGGCGATAAAGGGATATCCATTGAGAGTGTCCACCGGGCACACCACAATCCCATCTTCCAGTGATCCCTTCTCCCCACCCCCGGCTTCTGCGACCACTGGATCCTCTTGCACCCTGAACTCTTCCTTCTCATGGGTGGCCATAACCGGAGCCGCATTGAGAGCATCCACCCGGCACACCACAATCCCATCCTCTAGTGGTCCCTTCTCCCTGCCCCCAACTGCCGCGACCACTGGAACCCCAAGCACCAATGGCTCTACCTCCCCGGTGAGAGTGATCACTGCAACCCCTTCTGCATCATTCACTCCCAATGCTTCTGGTGGTTGCTTCACCGATCGTCGTGGTCGCCTCCTTTTACCCACCACAACCCCTTCATCGCTCTTCACTCTGACCTCTTCCTCTCGTGTTCTGGAGATAACCGGAGCCGATCAAGAGCGTCCACTCGACACACCACAATCCCATCCTCTAGTGATCCCTTCTCCCTGCCACCGGCTGCCGGGACGACGGGATCCCCTTGCACCGAGACCTCTTCCTTCTCATCGGTGGCGATAACCGGAGCCCCATTTAGAGCATCCACTGGGCACACCACAATCCCATCCTCCAGTGGTCCCTTCTCCCTGTCCCCAACTTCTACGACCACCATCGGAACCCCAAGCACCAATGGCTCTACCTCCCCGACGAGAGTGATCACCGCAACCCCTTCTGCATCCTTCACTCCCAAGGCTTCCAGTGGTTTCTTCGCCGATCGTCATGGTCGCCGCCTTTTCCCCACCGCACCCCCTTCGGTGTTGTTCACTCCGACCTCTTCCTTTAGTGTTGTGGAGATAACCGGAGCCCCATCGAGAGCGTCCACCTGGCATAGTGCAATCCCTTCCTCTAGTGGCACCTTCTCACGGCCCATGAGCACCGGAGCCCCTAGTAGTACCGATGCCTCGACCTTCCTGTCAACATCGGTCACCGCAACACCTTCGTCGTCCTTCACTCCCACCACTTCTACAAGATCCTTCGCTGTTCGATGTGGCCGCCACATTTTCCCCACAACAACCCCTTTGGTGTTCTTCACTTCCACTGCTTCATGTCGTGTCATGGCGATAACCGGAGCCTGATCGAGAGAGTCCATCAGGCACATCGCAATCTCATCCTCAAGTGGCCCGCCCTTCTCCACGACCTTTGCGGCCTCGACCACCCCATCAACGGTGATCACAGCAACCCCTTGGGTGTCATTCACTCCCACCGCTTTCAGTGGCGCCTTCACTGGTGGTCGTCGTGGCTGCCACATTTTCCCCACAACAACCCCTCCTCTGGCGTCCTTCATCAGTCCCACTGCAGCTTTCTGTCTGGTCGCCCCACCGAGAGTCCCTATCCGGCACATGGCAATCCCATCTTCCAATGGCCACTTCTCCGCCGCGACCATTGTAGCCCCTAGCCCCGACGCCTTGATGACCTCCCCATCATCGACGCCGATCACATCAACCCCTTTTGTGTCTTTCACTCCTACAGCTTTCAATGGCGCCTTCTTCGCTGGTTTCCGTGGCCGCCACACTTTCCCCAAGGCAACCTCTTTGGTGTCCTTCTTCAGTACTGCTCCCACCGATTTGTGTCGTTGTGTCATGGCGATAACAGCCGGAGCTACGTCAAGAGAGTCCATCCGGCACACTGCTGCAGTCCCATGATCCTCAAGTAGTGGCCCTTTGTCCCGGTGGCCCCTTGCCGCTGCGACCACCGGAGCCTCTAGCATCGACGACGCCACAGCGACGCCTCCTTGGGCATATTTCACTCCCACCGCATTCAGTGGCGCTTTCGCCGGTCGCTGTGGCCGTGGCCGTGGCCGCCACACCTTCTTCCCCACCGCTGTTCTGTCATCAAGAGAGTCCTCCTCCATTAAGCACAGTACTGCAGCAGTTCCATCATCCTCAAGTGACCCCACGACATCGAATCCCCCAGCACCGACGCTACTAGGGACCACCCGTTTGGCGTCTTCCTTAACTCCCACAGATTTCAGTGGCGCTTTCGCCGGTCGCCGTGGTCCCTTCTCCCTGCCCCCAACTGCCGCGACCACTGGAACCCCAAGCACCAATGGCTCTACCTCCCCGATGAGAGCGATCACCGCAACACCTTCTGCATCCTTCACTCCCAATGCTTCCAGTGGTTTCTTCGCCGATCGTCGTGGTCGTCGCCTTTTACCCACTGCAACCCCTTCGGCAGTCTTCACTCTAACCTCTTCATGTCGTGTTGTGGAGATAATCGGAGCCCCATCAAGAGCGTCCACCCGGCACACCACAATCCCATCCTCTAGTGATCCCTTTTCCTCGCCCCCGTCTGCCGGGACCATCGGATCCCCTTGCGCTGAGACCTCTTCCTTCTCATCGGTGGCGATAACTGGAGCCCCATTGAGAGCATTTATGAAGTTTTGGGAAGTTTAGTGCAATTTTTATTTAAAAATTTTGGTATCCGAAAATGTGCCAGCAAAATGGATATTCTTGTGCAGATGCCTAATTCTAAAGATCCCTTCAACATTTGTAGCAGTGACATATTTCGTACATGTTGTGTAGACGCGTACGGCGTGTAGTAAACCTATATATATGTATCATGTTGCATTCCTCCTAGATAGCCAAAACCTATGTAATTACTTGCATACAAAAACAAGCTTATTATAATATTTACCTGAGCTGCTGCGCTTTCTGATCACCATCAAACTCATGGCAGCTTATCATGATGAGGATGCGTTTGCTTCTACGGACTATATAACAATCTGTTATAGCTCCTGTTTGGTACCTGAGAAATAGAGTATAGAACTGTTAAAATTTGTGTAGTTTTGCAAATAATAATCCAACCAAGGAATGTACTGGTGTGGTTATATGGTATAGTAAAAAGGGGATGGTATGATTTTTAACTTAGCATTTCTAGTAATTCATATTTGAAACAGATAATTAGCTACTTGCTTATTTGTATTCCATTTTAATCTGTTGATGGTGTATGCCGAAGAATCAGACAGTTCTTATGGTTTCCTTACATTGTTTAGAATATACTCCATCCGTTTCATAATATAAGATTTTTTAGCTTTTGTGAAACGAATGTATATATCTAGATGGAACCTACACATTCGTTTCACAAAAGCTAAAACATCTTATATTTTAAAAAGGAGGGAGTAGTAATATTTATCCTATGGTTTTTGATCTTTATTCTATGGTTTTGTTGTTTCATTGGGTGTGGAAGTTTACAGGCTATGCTTGTATGCTGGTTTTTGTTGTCGGGCATTGATGGTTCATTTGTTGTGGTAAACAAATATCGAAATAAATGGTTTGCACACATGATATATTGGGCTTGCATGGAATATTCAAATGGCGCAATCTTCCAGATGGGTTATAATGTGGAGAAAGGCAAGAACCTGATACTTATCATGTCTCTATTTGAGAAACTACTAGGACTTTGGCTTAAATTCCACATGAGTGTTATATATTTCCTTGGGGATGTTGCAAAATTGTTGAAAATTACCTATAGATATGGATTTTTGCCATTTTGATATCTCGGAGTTCTTTTAAATGTGAAAACTTGTTGAGTAAACAATGGATGAATGTGGAAGCTAGGGAAGTTCCTAGACTATGGTGTTGGAAAGATAAATTTTGTTGTAGACGTGGTAGATTAGTTCCGGTAAATTCATGTATGAGGAATATGACTGACTATATGATGTCCTTATTTGAGCTAGTAGTAGGGGTGGACAATATACAAGATTTATTTATGGGGAGAATATTTGGGCCAGAAAGTGCTGGTTTAACAAATATCACCAGATCAATCAACCATTTGTTTGCTTGCTAAAATATTAAGGAAGCTTAGGAGAGGTAGATATTTTTGTTGTGGATAAATTTCTTGAATTTGGTTACAGAACCTAGAAAATGGTTCTTGAATTTGGGAAAAGTATTTATAAGGAAATATCTTACTCCCTCCATCCCAAGGCTTAAGGCTTTTTTTTCGAAAAGTCAAGCTACAAAAAATTTGACCAAAGTTTTAGAAAAAACTATCAACAACTATGATATTATATAGATACCATGTGAATATATTTTTCATGATGTATCAAATGGTATGTATTTCATATTGTAAATATTAGTATACTTTTCTACAAACTTGGTCAAACTTTACATAGTTTGACTTTTCAAAAAAGAAAGCCTTAAGCCTTGGAAGGGAGGTAGTACAAATAGAACTACATGACAAGTGGCTCGTCGAGGCTCGCAATGGTTGAAATGATAGTTTGAATTTCGATATTAAAGGTGTTTCCACTCTTAGATGGATGTACAAATCCCTAAATTACAACAAGTTGCTTTTGATGTAAAATTTCTTTGGAAAGTTAAATTGCATCTTAAGTAAGGTTTTCATTTGATTAGGCTAAATCAAGATCACTCTGAATAAGGATAATCCAAAAAAAGGGTAGGAAGGTAAGTCCCGATGTCCATTTTGTTCCTAGGAAGAACTTGTAGAATATTTTGTTCTTGATCATTGGCCAGATATATTCCATCGTGTAATACCCTACTTTTTGGGTTTCCGCTACAAATGTTTAGGAGATAATGGATTGTTGGCTGCCCACTCTTAGTAGAAAGGATATAAATCTGGGTGCAGTTGGCATAGCGGTGATTATGGATAACATGAAAGTATGGAACAAAGCTTGTTTTCCAAAATATAATGCCTATGACCACACTTTTATACATAAAAGCGTGGGATAGTTGGTTCATCAACGCTCGCAACAGTTGAAGCTTTTAGTCGATCGCAAGGTTAGGCTCCCGTAGTTAGGAGGCTAGAGGTATGAGAGAAGTTGTGGCATTGATGGTCATTTGGTGGTGTAGCAAAGAAAATGTGGCGAAGTTGGAAGCTAGATGGAACTTCTTTTTTATCTGAAGAATTGTATTTCGTGAGACTATGATGTTGTTTCGGTTGTATCTCCGGGATTATTTACTTTTATTTGTGGTTAAACATTGTATAAAAAATTTCCTTGAGTTCTCTAGATGATACATAACATAAAAAATCTATGTTAGTAGCCATAGTACATTCCCTTACTTAGGTGCTCATATTTTTTGTCAATGATGCATTTTAGAAAAATAGTCAGCAGGATACCGTTGCTTTGTACCAGGGCGGCACCAGGGGTCTTCCTTGGTATTCAAGTGAATACCAATGGTTTTAAGAAAACGATGAATTTTTTTATAAAATAGCAAAATGAATACCAACCCTTTGAAACCTGGAGCCACCACTTCTTTTTACATGTGAGAAGCTTGCTAGGGTAGCTTAGGAAGAGGTGGAAATCGACATTTATTTTAAAAAATGAAATAGGACAAAGGAACATTTTTATTTTACTTGTGGTAACAAAATGTGCAAGGTGACTATGAATTAGTGGGAAATGGACAGAAAGGGCGATACAACCAAGATCGTAGAGCCAACTGACCATCATTAGAGTAGCCTCTAGCCCTTTTTAGTTCAAACTGATGAAGTAGTGTTTTATTTAAAGAAGTGTGAAATTTTAGTTCATTTGATTGAACTAAGACCAGCCACACTATGGTACCGATTCAATTTGGCAAAGTGTATCGAGAGTTCGGTTCCTATTTTTGCTGCACTGTATTGAATTGACTGTGGGTCCCAGCAGTGTCTCATAAAGAAAGAAGATGAGGAACATGCATGCATGCCTGGACACCGAGGGTCCCAGCGCCCAACGAGGAGACAAAGGTCAAGAAAAGGGTCGTGCCGCTCACCGTCTAGCACGGAGGCGTCGAGACTGACGGCCGTGGAGGCAGATAGTGGCTGCTCGGGACGCCTAGCACGAAGGAGCCGAAGCGGTAGCGTATCATCCATGGCCAAAGTCTCAATTCCATGGAATATGCCCTCCTCAAGTGAGACAGAGATTCTTCGAAAGAATTAGAAGGGGATGCCGGAGGTCCCACATGGATCCGCCGTCGCAGGTTCGGGAGGATCTCGATCCATTCTTTGGGAAGGATTTTTAGTAGGTGGGCGGAGCTATGGGGATGCCGATGAATCGACACAACATGTGCGGGACGGCCGTGTACATGCAACAAGAGGAATCGAGATAGAATTTTTTTATTTTGCCGGTGGAGATGGACCTGGTTGGTTTTCTCGTGCGTACATGAGCTCATGTCCTTGTTTTTTTTTAAAAAAAATGGCAGATATGTAAGTTCATAACCATTGTCAAGCTTTTAATTCACTATGGTACATTATCTGTACACAGCTTATGTCCTATTTAAAAATTAAATCACTTTCTAAACTGTCTATTTCACCTGCTCTACTAAAAACGTCAAAATTGATCCCAATCCTAATATGCAATTATCAAGAGCATGTAAGGTTTGTAACTGCCTCTAGATTAGGGGA
Organism: Avena sativa; assembly: GCA_916181665.1. Lineage (NCBI taxonomy): Eukaryota > Viridiplantae > Streptophyta > Magnoliopsida > Poales > Poaceae > Avena > Avena sativa. Next base: position 36,577,994 of record OV702300.1, on the reverse strand, counting down.
TGGCACCCGCCTATTCGGGGCCGGGTACGCTCTCCCCATACCCGCCCCGTTTAAGTTTTCGGGTCTCATTTCTTACCAGACCCGCGACCCGACCGGGTTTGGGGCCCTGACGGGTACCCACTAGCGCATGAGACAGGAGTGACGCTGACGCATATGAGAACAAAAAAGATGGGATATTGGGATGGAGTTGGTGGAAAGGGACGCATGCGTGCATGTGCTATCTTTAGGACTCTATATTCCATCGTATGCATGTGATGTGTGTTGTCTGCCATGTGGGACATGTGGTTAGGCATAGGATTAATAGAGATATGGTTCAGGCTTGGAGCGGGTCTGCAGGTCTACGGGTATGAGTTTGCCACCCCATACCCGCACCGTTAGACTTGGCGGGTCTAACTTTTTACCAAACCCTCTCTATTTAAGGCGGGTACCCATCGCTTTGCGGGTTTCGGGGCCCCATTGCCATCCCTACTCTAGATACAATAACATGGGGAACAACACATGTCACCTCCCTCTAGCAAGAGATCTCTCGACCAAACTGTCATGTAGGATGGTTATGAGGCTAGAGAGAATTTTATCGGTATACCTACTAAACTACAATACAAATGAAGATGAACACATCATAATGTTGTATATCTTCAAAGTGTTATGGAGTAAATCTTAGTTAATAAGAGATAAGTAGTTAATTTCTTTTTTTAGATGCATACAACCTCAAGTTATGGCTATAATCCTCTCAACCCAAGTAGAATCTTACCTTTTTCCACATACATTAAGTGATAAAAGAATTTTTTAAACAAAAAAGGTGACACAGGAAATTAATGGACCGTAGCAACGTATGGACCCTCTGCTAGTATATATTCTACAAAAAATTGAGTTCTAGGTGGACTTGTTTTTGTTAGAAACTTTTAGGTTAACTTGGTGACCTTGCACTGGTTCTTAATAATAAAATAGTCTGGTAGAATGAGAAAGCTGCCAACTTTGCTAAAATTTCAAGTATTTTAAGTGGACATTCTGCAAACAAGTCATCTTAGACTAGATTAGAAGCAGAAGGATGCCAAAGCTAGCTAGGCTCTGCAGTGGTGATGAGTGTAGTTACCAGGACGGCCTACGGCTCTGGCGTGGAAGACTTGATTATGTCTCAAAAAAATCTTCACAAAATGACCTATCTCATTCGAGGTTTCTTGGCTTTCGGGTCAAATGACCAATACTATGGCTAGAATCAAGGCATAGTTTGTGATAATGTGCCCATATTATGCATACACATGCATCATGGGATGGCGAACAATGTTGCAGGAGGAAGTTTTCCTTTTCGTCGCACAAAAAAGCCATTTTCTATTTTCCGAACAATATTTTAAAAAAAATGTTTTTGCAACCGGCCGACAGGCTATGCCGACGGCCGCTACGCCGCTCCGCCGAGGGAGATCTTTGCCGAGGAGGCTACGCCGAGGGCAGCCCTCGGCGTACCATACGCCGAGGGTATTTTGGCCTACGCCGACGGCCTTTTGTCCTCGGCATAGCGCGCGCGTCCCGTAGTGATGCTTATTCATAAAATTATTGAAAAATAGAGAAGGAGTTTTGGGTTAATGGGGATTTTCTTGCAAAGTGGAGCGGAGTGCATAGAAACCACGATGGGGATTGAACATGTCAAACTACGACCACCTATCATTTTTTCTGTTGGGCCTGGAGGTATGGGCAAAACAACTAGCAAATCAATCGTATCAAGAGCTTAAAAGAGGAAGAGGAGGATTACACTGTCAAGGTTTCTTAAAGTCCAAACATTATGAACATTTTGAGAACCATATTCAGTAAAGTTAGCAACCGGCCTTATTGCGGGGAAGTTAGCAACTTGCTATCAACAAAAGGTACATACTTACGATCTCTATGCTATTTTTTTGGCTTTCTAGTTAAAACGGAACGCATGCTGCTCTGCTCAGGGGCCTGCCACTAGAAGAATAACACTTTTTTCAGGTTAACACTGTATTGACAGTGGAAGCTGGAACATTTCTAGCATTTGTACTCTGCTTTGAGACCATTTTTTCAGTGAGAATTCAGGTGGGAATTTTCTGCCCGTGGATTTTAGAAAACAAACCAGAGAGTATCTGTTGCTACTAGGCTGGCTGGTTTCCAAGTTTGTTTAGTGCAGAGCTTCTCCCTTTCAATGATACTACATTGTACTCCCGATCGCCTCCTCTCTGAGATGGATAATGTATGGAATTTCTAGCTTAAGAGGCAGTTTCTCAATTCTCTCCTTCCCTGTCAAATTTTATGCAATGAAGTTTTATGTTTGATGAATATCTTCTTTCTACAACATTTGAGTTGCCTTTCAAAAAATAATCGAGTAAAAATAGCGTGAGAAAAAGAGCTCTGGAGCGGGAGCAGAAGTAAGTCTGTCCCTCCACCACTCACTCTGTTTCTGAATTGATATCCTTTTTTAGAGGTTGATGTTGCCTATCTTGTCTCGCTAAGATACCTGTGATTTCTCCTGCAATATATCTTGTACTTCGTCAGCAGTTGCACAATATTCATGTTATGTCTTTGGCAAGCCAGAAATGCATCAAACAAGCTTGGTGCCACTGTTACAGTTGGACTAAGCAATTCCTATATAAGCTCTTTTCATGCATTAGTCTGAAGTTGTCATTTACATCTTAACACATACCTATGCCTGGTATGTATGACTGCCAAATAAAATTTTATTTTGCAGATCATCTGTTAGTTTTTTTTATCTGCAGTGGTAACCACATCAGTACTAGCAGATTGGGCACTTGGATGTTGTGACTGTTAGATATTTTTGCAGTCTTGAGACCAGATTGCTGCAGTGAAGAATTCCAGACCAGGCTTTTTTTACAAAAGTTTCACCATCTGGTTCCTCCCTCCTCCCCGTTCCCCTGTTGAAAAAGAAAAGGAAAAACATGTTGTACAATACGTCTAGAAGTTGTAGCTTTATCTCTTGTTTCAGACTTTTTTTTGGCTTGTGGCGTGTACTATCAACACAACGTCTTCTGTTGTTATTGATCTGCAAAAAAGGAACTTCTCTTAACAAGCTACGACCGACTCAATAAGTACACAATGGACTAAACATATACACTGTTCATTTGCGAGTCTACATCCCAGGATGGATTGGCATATATTCTGGTCTGAATGCGCATATATTATACTTTTTAAAAAGAAAAAAAAAGTGGTCTGGAAGCATATTGTTAGCGGTAGAAGGATGTGCAATATGAGAAGATTGATTCTAGTTTTTCCAACAGCCAAACATTTTTTTATTACATGGCATTTATTAAATTTTATATACACTCGCCGTATTGCTGTTTTTCAGAAATTGCGGTATCCCCGTACCTGTGCCGCCATAGGCCAGAGTTTCTCTGCTAGCTCTAGTGAACCCTTGTAGGAGAGACACACGACCTCCAGAAGGGTCCTCAATTCAGTGTCTTCCATAGACTTGAATCAACGTTTCCAACGTTGCCTGCCTCTCAACGGATTCCATGTAGCGATCTTCAAGGGACCGCATCAGTTGCCTGTGAATTTCGTACTCCCTTTGAAGGCTCTGGTGTTCTTGGGGTGTCTCAATTGGAGGTCCCTCTTTGTACCAAGGATGCTCCTGATGTGTTGGCTGGACCATGTGCTGGTGATGAAAGGAAGTACCATAACAGTTGAATGCTATTGGCATGTGAACTGGAGGAAAATGTGGCTGAGGCCATGCTGGATGCAGATCAAATGGCCACATCATGCTAGTTGCCGACATGCCAGGAGGATAGCATTTGCCAGGATCACCAAGGCATGATGAGATCAAACCAACCCTGTTTCCATGCGCTTTCTTCAGCTTCTCTACGTCTCCGACGCGGAACATAAAAGTCCAGCAAGGACCTAGCGGAAAAGAATCATCGCACGTTACACCATCTCCTCTCTTTTGGTTATAACCAGGGTAATCTTTCTTAGAAAATTCGACTTTCCGGACCATGATAAGACAGGACTCGCAGGCTAGTTTCTTGATACCCCATGCATCGTAAGGAAATCCTTTCTTGTGGCTAATGTGGATTTCACCACAGGGCCGAAGCAGTTGCCGCGCATTTGCCAAAAATCCACGCACCAGCTGCTTATGCGAGCTACATGTCAGAATAACCAAGAAGTTAATGACTAATCAGTTCACATGAAAAATGAGAGTGATTTTCTAATCCATGGATTAACCAATCATTAGTATACATACCTGATGACATGCAGCTGATACTCTTTTCCTTTGAACCCAGCATGAGGAAAATTAAAGACAATGCGATCGAATCGTCTCATCTCCAGATATGGGTGAAGCTTCATCGTTTCTGCATCAACGCCATGCAAAACTGTGGCCCCCAATCTTTTCAGCTCTCTTACATTAGATTCTGCTTTGCCATACTTCCTCGTTAGAGCCTCTGTACAAGAGGATTCCACAAAAAGAATGTAGAGAAAACAGGTAAGTTCATCTAGAAATGGTCGCAAAAATCACAATGACACCACTATCCCTAGCTATATGGTTCAGAATTAAGAGTGAAAAACAAATAAGAAATCAGAAGAGCAAAAACTATATAAATACAACAACTTCACAAAAGAATGTATCAAAAAGAGGTTGTGACCAGGAATTAAATCAAGAATCTTTTTGTGAGTTAGCCTTATGCACTGATATGTTTTCACTGTATTGATGTTCTCACTCGGTATTTAAGGTAGACTTGATGCTAACCGAGTAAAGTGTACCATATCCTTCTTAAACCAGAAGAAGATGTTGAGTAACATATTGTACTACGTATAGGTCTCCGTGTTTTGTCAGGTTTGTACCTGTAATTGTACATGTGTCCGTCTATATATACATGAGCAGCCGGCCCAATTGGTGATGTGCAATCTCCAATTCCCCTCTACATGGTATCAGAGACCCTCTGGTCCTGACCTAGCCGCCGCCCCTCCTCTACCCTAGGGCGCCGCCGGCCCTCCTCCAACCGCCGCCCCCTTCCACCCTCCTCCCTTCCCTAGGGCGCCGCCGGCCCCTACCTCCAGCCGCCGCCCCCACCCACCTCCCTAACCCTAGCCGCCACCCACCACGCTCCGCCATGGCCGGGTTCTCCTCCTCCGGCCCCTCCGACCCCTTCAACTCCTCCCGCTCCGGCAGCAGCAACCCCTTCGCCGGGCCCTCCGTCGCCATCATCCGCGACATCCCCATTGTCGAGCGCGTGCCGGTGAAGCTCTCCACCACCGCTGCCAACTTCTTCCCGTGGAAGACGTACTTCGGGCTGCTCTTCCGCGAGTACGATCTCCTCGATCACGTCGACGGCACCATCGACCTCCTCGCCATGCCGCACGACCCCGAGTGGCTCGCGATCGACGCCACCATCATCCGCTGGTTTTACCAGACCGTCTCCAACGACATCTTCCGCACCGTCGTTCGGGACGGCGACACCGCATACACGGTGTGGGGGAAAATCACCGGCCTCTTCACCGACAACAAGATCCAGCGGGTCACCTTTCTACAGCAGGAATTCTTCGGCACCCACCAGAACGACCACTCTCTCGACGAGTACGTTCTCAAACTGAAGAGCCTCTCCGACGAGCTTCGTGACTTGGAGTTTCCGATCGACGACAAGATCATGCTCTCCACTCTGTCGGCCGGCCTCGGCGAGGACCTCAGCAACGCCGCCGCCAATCTCACGCTCCTCACCACGCCCTCCTTCGAGCAGGCCGTCGCCTACCTGCGCCTTGAGGAGCGCCGCCTCAAGAATCTACGGGCTCGGGCGGCTCATACAGCCTTTGTCGCTGGCCTCTCCCGCGGCGCCCCGGCACACGCGCCTCGCGCCCCTGCTCCCGCCTCCGCGCCTCGGCCGATGGGGCCGCCTCCGGGCTTCTACGCCCCGCAGCACCCGCCTCCGCCTCCTGCCGCCGGCGGCAGTGGTCCCGGCGGGGGTCGTCGCGGACGCCGTCGCCGTGGCAGCAGTGGCAACAGCGGCGGCCATTGTGGTGCCACTGCCCCCGCGCCTCGTCCACCCCAGCCTCCCGCCACCACTCCGCCGTGGCTCGCGGGTCACAACCCGTGGACCGGGGTCGTCCATGCCTACTCCATGCCCCTGCCGCGCGCTCCCTACCCGGGCATCATGGGGCCGCGTCCGGCCACTCACCAGTCTTTCTACGCGGCGCCCCAACCCGCCGTCACGCCGAGCTACGACACCACCCCAGCCTACGGCGCCGCGTCCTACTCCGCCCCGGCCCACGTCGCCCCCCCGAGCTCGGCCCCGTGGGATCCCGCGCTCCTGAGCGCCCCCACCGCTGGGGCGTATGGTGGCGGCGGCGACTGGTTCATGGACACCGGCGCCTCCGCGCATATGGCTGCACACCCCGGTACCCTCTCTTCTTCTACACCCTCCTCCACCTCCTCTCGCATCATCGTTGGCAACGGTCATGCGCTTCCCATTACTCACACCGGTTCCGTCTCTTTTCCCTCCACTTCCACTCCTCTCTCTCTCAACAACGTTCTTGTTTCTCCTGCCTTGATTAAAAATCTGGTTTCTGTTAAATCTTTCTGTCGTGATAATCCTGTGACTGTGGAATTTGACGCTTTTGGTTTTTCTGTCAAGGATGGTCGTACTCGGATGCTCCTCCACCGATGTGACAACCCCGGCGATCTGTACCCTGTTGGTTCGGCCTCCACCACCGCCAGCAGCTCACTCGCCCTCTCCACCGGTGTCGATCTCTGGCACGCTCGCCTCGGCCATCCTAGCTCCGTCGCTCTCCGTCAAATAATGCAAGGCTTTTCTTTTACATGTAATAAAATGGATCCCCACTCCTGTGACACATGTCGCCTAGGCAAACATGTTCGCCTCCCGTTTAGTTCTTCCTCCACAGCCGCGTCTTTTCCGTTTCAACTTATTCATAGTGATGTTTGGACCTCGCCTGTTCCCAGTAATTCTGGTTATAATTATTATCTTGTGATTCTGGATGATTACTCTCATTTTGTATGGACGTTTCCCCTCCGTCGCAAATCCGACGTTGCCGCCACTCTCACCATTATTTTCGCCTTTGTTTCCACTCAGTTCGGTCGCCCTATTCACGCCTTATAAACTGACAACGGCAAAGAGTTCGACAACATCACCATTCGCTCCCTTCTCGCCGCCCATGGCGCCATCTTCCGTCTCACGTGTCCCTACACTTCCCCACAGAATGGTCGTGCTGAACGGATGCTCCGTACTCTCAACGACTGTGTCCGCACCCTTCTGTTCCACGCCCACATGCCTCCACGATTCTGGCCGGATGCTCTTGCCATGGCGACTCTTCTCGTCAACATCCGCCCGTGTCGCGTGCGTTGGTCTTACACGCCGCACCACCTTCTCTACGGTGCGTCGCCTGCCTACGATGACCTCCGCGTCTTCGGCTGCAAGTGTTATCCCAACACTGCTACTACCGCCGCGCACAAGCTTGCGCCTCGCTCTCTCCCTTGTGTGTTTCTAGGCTACCCCGCCAACACCAAGGGCTACCGCTGCTACGACCCGGTCTCCCATCGTGTCCTCACCTCCCGACACGTGTACTTTGACGAGTTGTCTTTTCCGTTTCAGCAGGGACTCTTGGCGACACCTCCGACGACGCCCCCGGCGCCCATCGGCCCCCCTGAGGCCGGACCCGCGCGCCGCCGACTGCGCCCGGTGGCCTCCGTGGCCCCCACTGCGTCGGCCCCAGCTGGGCCCACGGCGCCGACGTCACCCGCGGCGCCCCTGTCGCCCGCGGTGCCCTCGTCGCCCGCGACGCCCTCGTCACCCGCGGCGCCCTCCTCGCCCGCGGCGCCCTCGTCACCCGCGGCGCCCGCGTCGCGCCCTCCTGCAGCGCCTCCGGCGCCGTCGACCAGCTCGAGCACCTCCGGCTCTCCCTCGCCGCCCGTCGCTGCGGCTCCTGCGCCCATGCTCACCCGAGCACGTGCGGGCGTGCGGCGGCCGTCTACGCGCTACCCTGCCGACCAGTGGGCCTTCTGGGCCAGCGGGAACAGTGTCCTGCCGCATGACGGCGGGGCACCCTCGTCTCGCGAGCGGGAGGCGTCCTCCTCGCGGCCGAGCGTGCCGTCCACCTCTGCTCCCTCGCCGGTGACCACCTCGGCTCGCGCCGCTCTGCGCGACCCGCACTGGCGCGCCGCCATGCAGGAGGAGTACGACGCGCTGCAGCGCAACCGGACCTGGGCGCTGGTTCCCCGCCCCCCTCGCGCCAACGTCATCACCGGCAAGTGGGTCTTCAAGCACAAGCTCGGCTCCGATGGTACTCTCGAGCGCTACAAGGCGCGCTGGGTCGTCCGCGGCTTTCGACAACGCGCGGGTGTCGACTTCACGGATACGTTTGCCCCGGTTGTCAAACCGGGCACGATCCGCACGGTCCTGCACCTCGCCGCTTCTCGCGCGTGGCCGGTGCATCAGATGGACGTCTCCAACGGCTTCCTCCATGGCCACCTGTCGGAGCAGGTCTACTGTCAGCAGCCCATTGGCTTCGTTGATGACGCGCGCCCCGATGACGTGTGCTTGCTCTCTCGGTCCTTGTATGGACTGAAGCAGGCGCCCCGCGCCTGGTACCAGCGCATCGCCGCGTTTCTGCATCAGCTCGGCTTCCGCTCCACGCGCTCCGATGCGTCGCTGTTCGTCTTCTGGACCGGCAGCGACATGGCCTACCTGCTGCTGTACGTCGACGACATCATCCTGACGGCATCCACGGCCGGTCTTCTTCGACAGCTCACCGACAGTATTCGTGCTGAGTTCGCGTTGAAGGACCTCGGCCCGCTCCACTACTTCCTCCGCATCGAGGTTGTCCGGCATGCGGACGGGTTCTTTCTTCATCAGCAGAAGTACGCCCGCGAGCTTCTCGAGCGTGCAGGGATGCTTAATTGCAATCCCGCGCCTACTCCTGTCGACACGAAGGCCAAGCTTTCAGCCACTGCTGGCTCGCTGGCTTCCGATGCCCCGTTCTACCGCTCCATCGTCGGCGCTCTACAGTACTTGACGTTGACACGTCCGGAGCTTCAGTACGCTGTGCAGCAGGTGTGCTTGCACATGCATGCTCCTCGGGACGCCCATTGGGCTGCGGTGAAGCGGATTCTCCGTTACATCTGTGGCACGATGGGCTACGGCCTGTCGCTGCATGCCTCGCCATCGACATCTACTGACCTCGTCGCCTACTCGGACGCGGACTGGGCGGGCTGCCCGGACACGCGGTGCTCCACCAGCGGCTACTGCGTCTACCTTGGCTCGTCGCTCGTCTCTTGGTCCTCCAAGAGGCAGCCCACCGTGTCTCGCTCCAGTGCCGAGGCCGAGTACCGCGCCGTGGCTAATGCTGTGGCCGAGTGCACGTGGCTTCGCCAGCTTCTCTCCGAGCTTTCTTGTCCCGTTGACAAGGCCACGGTGGTCTTCTGCGACAACGTGTCGGCTGTCTACCTCTCCGCCAACCCCGTTCATCATCGACGCACCAAGCATATTGAGTTGGACATCCACTTTGTTCGTGAGCAAGTTGCTCTCGGTCACGTTCGAGTTCTTCACGTACCGATGTCTCAGCAGTTTGCCGATATCATGACGAAGAGATTACCGTCCACGACTTTTCCTGAGTTTCGCTCCAGTCTATGTGTCGGTGCCGACCCTTCGACTGCGGGGGGGGGGGGGGTGTTGAGTAACATATTGTACTACGTATAGGTCCCCGTGTTTTGTTAGGGTTGTACCTGTAATTGTACATGTGTCCGTCTATATATACATGAGCAGCCGGCCCAATTGGTGCTGTGTAATCTCCAATTCCCTTCTACAGAAGATACAAAGTTCTCTACGAATTCTCAAATTAACACACGGCATTTTAGTATGTACCCTACGCTAGGTTGGTTCCAAGTCCAAAAAAAAATGTAATATCGTCAGCCAATTACTACTACTAATAGTTTGAATACAAAGCGCACATTTGGTCATAACATAAGCATGAAGAAAAAAGGGAAAGTATATCGAACCGTAAGAGTCGAGGGATGTCGCGACGAGGTTCCCTCCTGAGCCGAACACGGTGGCGAGCGCCAGTGAGAAGGAGAAGTCATCGTCTCCAATGACGAGTATGCTTTGCGCCGTGGAGTAGTGCTTTAGCCACTTGATCCCCTCCTTATCCTTGTCCTCCTTGCCATTTCCTTTCACGGTGATTGTTTGCATCCTCTCCAACACCGGGGCATCGACCTTTTGGTCAACGGTCGGGAACACCGGATTCCCTTGCACTGAGACCTCTTCCTTTTCATCGGTGGCGATAAAGGGATCTCCATTGAGAGTGTCCACCGGGCACACCACAATCCCATCTTCCAATGATCCCTTCTCCCCACCCCCAGCTTCTGCGACCACTGGATCCTCTTGCACCCAGACCTCTTCCTTCTCATGGGTGGCCATAACCGGAGCCGCATTGAGAGCATCCACCCGGCACACCACAATCCCATCCTCCAGTGGTCCCTTCTCCCTGCCCCCAACTGCCGCGACCACTGGAACCCCAAGCACCAATGGCTCTACCTCCCTGATGAGAGCGATCACCGCAACACCTTCTACATCCTTCACTCCCAATGCTTCCAGTGGTTTCTTCGCCGATCGTCGTGGTCGTCGCCTTTTACCCACTGCAACCCCTTCGGCAGTCTTCACTCTAACCTCTTCCTGTCGTGTTGTGGAGATAATCGGAGCCCCATCAAGAGCGTCCACCCGGCACACCACAATCCCATCCTCTAGTGATCCCTTTTCCTCGCCCCCGTCTGCCGGGACCATCGGATCCCCTTGCGCTGAGACCTCTTCCTTCTCATCGGTGGCGATAACTGGAGCCCCATTGAGAGCATCCACCCGGCACAACACAATCCCATCCTCCAGTGGTCCCTTCTCCATGTCCTCAACTTCCGCGACCACCGAAACCCCAAGCACCAATGGCTCGACCTCCCCGGTGAGAGTGTTCACTGCAACCCCTTCTGCATCCTTCACTCCCAAGGCTTCCAGTGGTTTCTTCGCCGATCGTCGTGGTCGCCGCCTTTTCCCCACCGCACCCCCTTCAGCGTTGTTCACTCTGACCTCTTCCTTTAGTGTTATGGAGATAACCGTAGCCCCATCGAGAGCGTCCACCTGGCATAGTGCAATCCCTTCCTCTAGTAGCAGCTTCTCACGGCCCATGAGCACCGGAGCCCCTAGTAGTACCGATGCCTCGACCTTCCTGTCAACATCGGTCACCACAACCCCTTCGTCGTCCTTCACTCCCACCACTTCTACAAGATCCTTCGCTGTTCGATGTGGCCGCCACATTTTCCCCACAGCAATCCCTTTGGTGTTCTTCACTTCCACTGCTTCATGTCGTGTCGTGGCGATAACCGGAGCCTGATCGAGAGAGTCCATCAGGCACATCGCAATCTCATCCTCAAGTGGCCCGCCCTTCTCCACGACCTTTGCGGCCTCGACCACCCCATCAACGGTGATCACAGCAACCCCTTGGGTGTGATTCACTCCCACCGCTTTTAGTGGCGCCTTCACTGGTGGTCGTCGTGGCTGCCACATTTTCCCCACAACAATCCCTCCTCTGGCTGCTTTCTGTCTTGTTGCCCCACCGAGAATGTCTATCCGGCACATGGCAATCCCATCTTCCAATGGCCCCTTCTCCGCCGCGACCATTGGAGCCCCTAGCCCCGACGCCTTGATGACCTCCCCATCATCGACGCCGATCACATCAACCCCTGTTGTGTCTTTCACTCCTACAGCTTTCAATGGCGCCTTCTTCGCCGGTTTCCGTGGCCGCCACACTTTCCCCAAGGCAACCTCTTTGGTGTCCTTCTTCAGTACTGCTCCCACCGATTTGTGTCGTTGTGTCATGGCGATAACAGCCGGAGCTACGTCAAGAGAGTCCATCCGGCACACTGCTGCAGTCCCATGATCCTCAAGTAGTGGCCCTTTGTCCCAGTGGCCCCTTGCCACTGCGACCACCGGAGCCTCTAGCATCGACGACGCCACAGCGACGCCTCCTTGGGCGTATTTCACTCCCACCACATTCAGTGGCGCTTTCGCCGGTCGCTGTGGCCGTGGCCGCCACACCTTCTTCCCCACCGCTGTTGTTCTGTCATCAAGAGAGTCCTCCTCCATTAAGCACAGTACTGCAGCAGTTCCATCATCCTCAAGTGACCCCGCGACACCGGATCCCCCAGCACCGACGCTACTAGCGACCACAAAAGAAATGTTCGGCATGAAATTGACCACAGTTCAGTATGAAATTAAAATAGTTCGACATATAATGAAAATACAACATATTTCGGCCAGTTCATACTCGGCATCTACGTATTGCCCCTGCGTGTCCATAGGTGCTCAACCAGATCATCCTGCAGCTGTTGATGCACTACCGAGTCTCGGATCTCCTGACGCATGGCGATAAAGGCAGCCCAGGTTGGCGGCACCTGGTGATAAGGCTCTGCAAGCGGACCCGGTCTGTAGTATGGCTCGTTCTGTTCGACCAAACTCATTGGGTCCTTCCTCTCATCCTCAATAATCATGTTGTGCAAGGTCATACAATAATTCATCACTTTCCACATCTGATCTTTTGACCAGGTCATAGCAGGGAGCCAAACAACTGCAAATCTCTGTTGGAGCACACCAAATTCCCGCTCCACGTCCTTTCTGCAAGCTTCTTGTTTCTTGGCATACTTAGCATGCTTAGGGATCATTGGTTTTGAGATAGTCTTCACAAATGTTGGTCATCTTGGATAAATGTCATCTGCAAGATATTATCTGTACACAGCTTATGTCCTATTTAAAAATTAAATCACTTTCTAAACTGTCTATTTCACCTACTCTACTAAAAACGTCAAAATTGATCCCAATCCTAATATGCAATTATCAAGAGCATGTAAGGTTTGTAACTGCCTCTAGATTAGGGGATGGCACCCGCCTATTCGGGGCCGGGTACGCTCTCCCCATACCCGCCCCGTTTAAGTTTTCGGGTCTCATTTCTTACCAGACCCGCGACCCGACCGGGTTTGGGGCCCTGACGGGTACCCACTAGCGCATGAGACAGGAGTGACGCTGACGCATATGGGAACAAAAAAGATGGGATATTGGGATGGAGTTGGTGGAAAGGGACGCATGCGTGCATGTGCTATCTTTAGGACTCTATATTCCATCGTATGCATGTGATGTGTGTTGTCTGCCATGTGGGACATGTGGTTAGGCATAGGATTAATAGAGATATGGTTCAGGCTTGGAGCGGGTCTGCAGGTCTACGGGTATGAGTTTGCCACCCCATACCCGCACCGTTAGACTTGGCGGGTCTAACTTTTTACCAAACCCTCTCTATTTAAGGCGGGTACCCATCGCTTTGCGGGTTTCGGGGCCCCATTGCCATCCCTACTCTAGATACAATAACATGGGGAACAACACATGTCACCTCCCTCTAGCAAGAGATCTCTCGACCAAACTGTCATGTAGGATGGTTATGAGGCTAGAGAGAATTTTATCGGTATACCTACTAAACTACAATACAAATGAAGATGAACACATCATAATGTTGTATATCTTCAAAGTGTTATGGAGTAAATCTTAGTTAATAAGAGATAAGTAGTTAATTTCTTTTTTTAGATGCATACAACCTCAAGTTATGGCTATAATCCTCTCAACCCAAGTAGAATCTTACCTTTTTCCACATACATTAAGTGATAAAAGAATTTTTTAAACAAAAAAGGTGACACAGGAAATTAATGGACCGTAGCAACGTATGGACCCTCTGCTAGTATATATTCTACAAAAAATTGAGTTCTAGGTGGACTTGTTTTTGTTAGAAACTTTTAGGTTAACTTGGTGACCTTGCACTGGTTCTTAATAATAAAATAGTCTGGTAGAATGAGAAAGCTGCCAACTTTGCTAAAATTTCAAGTATTTTAAGTGGACATTCTGCAAACAAGTCATCTTAGACTAGATTAGAAGCAGAAGGATGCCAAAGCTAGCTAGGCTCTGCAGTGGTGATGAGTGTAGTTACCAGGACGGCCTACGGCTCTGGCGTGGAAGACTTGATTATGTCTCAAAAAAATCTTCACAAAATGACCTATCTCATTCGAGGTTTCTTGGCTTTCGGGTCAAATGACCAATACTATGGCTAGAATCAAGGCATAGTTTGTGATAATGTGCCCATATTATGCATACACATGCATCATGGGATGGCGAACAATGTTGCAGGAGGAAGTTTTCCTTTTCGTCGCACAAAAAAGCCATTTTCTATTTTCCGAACAATATTTTAAAAAAAATGTTTTTGCAACCGGCCGACAGGCTATGCCGACGGCCGCTACGCCGCTCCGCCGAGGGAGATCTTTGCGGAGGAGGCTACGCCGAGGGCAGCCCTCGGCGTACCATACGCCGAGGGTATTTTGGCCTACGCCGACGGCCTTTTGTCCTCGGCATAGCGCGCGCGTCCCGTAGTGATGCTTATTCATAAAATTATTGAAAAATAGAGAAGGAGTTTTGGGTTAATGGGGATTTTCTTGCAAAGTGGAGCGGAGTGCATAGAAACCACGATGGGGATTGAACATGTCAAACTACGACCACCTATCATTTTTTCTGTTGGGCCTGGAGGTATGGGCAAAACAACTAGCAAATCAATCGTATCAAGAGCTTAAAAGAGGAAGAGGAGGATTACACTGTCAAGGTTTCTTAAAGTCCAAACATTATGAACATTTTGAGAACCATATTCAGTAAAGTTAGCAACCGGCCTTATTGCGGGGAAGTTAGCAACTTGCTATCAACAAAAGGTACATACTTACGATCTCTATGCTATTTTTTTGGCTTTCTAGTTAAAACGGAACGCATGCTGCTCTGCTCAGGGGCCTGCCACTAGAAGAATAACACTTTTTTCAGGTTAACACTGTATTGACAGTGGAAGCTGGAACATTTCTAGCATTTGTACTCTGCTTTGAGACCATTTTTTCAGTGAGAATTCAGGTGGGAATTTTCTGCCCGTGGATTTTAGAAAACAAACCAGAGAGTATCTGTTGCTACTAGGCTGGCTGGTTTCCAAGTTTGTTTAGTGCAGAGCTTCTCCCTTTCAATGATACTACATTGTACTCCCGATCGCCTCCTCTCTGAGATGGATAATGTATGGAATTTCTAGCTTAAGAGGCAGTTTCTCAATTCTCTCCTTCCCTGTCAAATTTTATGCAATGAAGTTTTATGTTTGATGAATATCTTCTTTCTACAACATTTGAGTTGCCTTTCAAAAAATAATCGAGTAAAAATAGCGTGAGAAAAAGAGCTCTGGAGCGGGAGCAGAAGTAAGTCTGTCCCTCCACCACTCACTCTGTTTCTGAATTGATATCCTTTTTTAGAGGTTGATGTTGCCCATCTTGTCTCGCTAAGATACCTGTGATTTCTCCTGCAATATATCTTGTACTTCGTCAGCAGTTGCACAATATTCATGTTATGTCTTTGGCAAGCCAGAAATGCATCAAACAAGCTTGGTGCCACTGTTACAGTTGGACTAAGCAATTCCTATATAAGCTCTTTTCATGCATTAGTCTGAAGTTGTCATTTACATCTTAACACATACCTATGCCTGGTATGTATGACTGCCAAATAAAATTTTATTTTGCAGATCATCTGTTAGTTTTTTTTATCTGCAGTGGTAACCACATCAGTACTAGCAGATTGGGCACTTGGATGTTGTGACTGTTAGATATTTTTGCAGTCTTGAGACCAGATTGCTGCAGTGAAGAATTCCAGACCAGGCTTTTTTTACAAAAGTTTCACCATCTGGTTCCTCCCTCCTCCCCGTTCCCCTGTTGAAAAAGAAAAGGAAAAACATGTTGTACAATACGTCTAGAAGTTGTAGCTTTATCTCTTGTTTCAGACTTTTTTTTGGCTTGTGGCGTGTACTATCAACACAACGTCTTCTGTTGTTATTGATCTGCAAAAAAGGAACTTCTCTTAACAAGCTACGACCGACTCAATAAGTACACAATGGACTAAACATATACACTGTTCATTTGCGAGTCTACATCCCAGGATGGATTGGCATATATTCTGGTCTGAATGCGCATATATTATACTTTTTAAAAAGAAAAAAAAAGTGGTCTGGAAGCATATTGTTAGCGGTAGAAGGATGTGCAATATGAGAAGATTGATTCTAGTTTTTCCAACAGCCAAACATTTTTTTATTACATGGCATTTATTAAATTTTATATACACTCGCCGTATTGCTGTTTTTCAGAAATTGCGGTATCCCCGTACCTGTGCCACCATAGGCCAGAGTTTCTCTGCTAGCTCTAGTGAACCCTTGTAGGAGAGACACACGACCTCCAGAAGGGTCCTCAATTCAGTGTCTTCCATAGACTTGAATCAACGTTTCCAACGTTGCCTGCCTCTCAACGGATTCCATGTAGCGATCTTCAAGGGACCGCATCAGTTGCCTGTGAATTTCGTACTCCCTTTGAAGGCTCTGGTGTTCTTGGGGTGTCTCAATTGGAGGTCCCTCTTTGTACCAAGGATGCTCCTGATGTGTTGGCTGGACCATGTGCTGGTGATGAAAGGAAGTACCATAACAGTTGAATGCTATTGGCATGTGAACTGGAGGAAAATGTGGCTGAGGCCATGCTGGATGCAGATCAAATGGCCACATCATGCTAGTTGCCGACATGCCAGGAGGATAGCATTTGCCAGGATCACCAAGGCATGATGAGATCAAACCAACCCTGTTTCCATGCGCTTTCTTCAGCTTCTCTACGTCTCCGACGCGGAACATAAAAGTCCAGCAAGGACCTAGCGGAAAAGAATCATCGCACGTTACACCATCTCCTCTCTTTTGGTTATAACCAGGGTAATCTTTCTTAGAAAATTCGACTTTCCGGACCATGATAAGACAGGACTCGCAGGCTAGTTTCTTGATACCCCATGCATCGTAAGGAAATCCTTTCTTGTGGCTAATGTGGATTTCACCACAGGGCCGAAGCAGTTGCCGCGCATTTGCCAAAAATCCACGCACCAGCTGCTTATGCGAGCTACATGTCAGAATAACCAAGAAGTTAATGACTAATCAGTTCACATGAAAAATGAGAGTGATTTTCTAATCCATGGATTAACCAATCATTAGTATACATACCTGATGACATGCAGCTGATACTCTTTTCCTTTGAACCCAGCATGAGGAAAATTAAAGACAATGCGATCGAATCGTCTCATCTCCAGATATGGGTGAAGCTTCATCGTTTCTGCATCAACGCCATGCAAAACTGTGGCCCCCAATCTTTTCAGCTCTCTTACATTAGATTCTGCTTTGCCATACTTCCTCGTTAGAGCCTCTGTACAAGAGGATTCCACAAAAAGAATGTAGAGAAAACAGGTAAGTTCATCTAGAAATGGTCGCAAAAATCACAATGACACCACTATCCCTAGCTATATGGTTCAGAATTAAGAGTGAAAAACAAATAAGAAATCAGAAGAGCAAAAACTATATAAATACAACAACTTCACAAAAGAATGTATCAAAAAGAGGTTGTGACCAGGAATTAAATCAAGAATCTTTTTGTGAGTTAGCCTTATGCACTGATATGTTTTCACTGTATTGATGTTCTCACTCGGTATTTAAGGTAGACTTGATGCTAACCGAGTAAAGTGTACCATATCCTTCTTAAACCAGAAGAAGATGTTGAGTAACATATTGTACTACGTATAGGTCTCCGTGTTTTGTCAGGTTTGTACCTGTAATTGTACATGTGTCCGTCTATATATACATGAGCAGCCGGCCCAATTGGTGATGTGCAATCTCCAATTCCCCTCTACATGGTATCAGAGACCCTCTGGTCCTGACCTAGCCGCCGCCCCTCCTCTACCCTAGGGCGCCGCCGGCCCTCCTCCAACCGCCGCCCCCTTCCACCCTCCTCCCTTCCCTAGGGCGCCGCCGGCCCCTACCTCCAGCCGCCGCCCCCACCCACCTCCCTAACCCTAGCCGCCACCCACCACGCTCCGCCATGGCCGGGTTCTCCTCCTCCGGCCCCTCCGACCCCTTCAACTCCTCCCGCTCCGGCAGCAGCAACCCCTTCGCCGGGCCCTCCGTCGCCATCATCCGCGACATCCCCATTGTCGAGCGCGTGCCGGTGAAGCTCTCCACCACCGCTGCCAACTTCTTCCCGTGGAAGACGTACTTCGGGCTGCTCTTCCGCGAGTACGATCTCCTCGATCACGTCGACGGCACCATCGACCTCCTCGCCATGCCGCACGACCCCGAGTGGCTCGCGATCGACGCCACCATCATCCGCTGGTTTTACCAGACCGTCTCCAACGACATCTTCCGCACCGTCGTTCGGGACGGCGACACCGCATACACGGTGTGGGGGAAAATCACCGGCCTCTTCACCGACAACAAGATCCAGCGGGTCACCTTTCTACAGCAGGAATTCTTCGGCACCCACCAGAACGACCACTCTCTCGACGAGTACGTTCTCAAACTAAAGAGCCTCTCCGACGAGCTTCGTGACTTGGAGTTTCCGATCGACGACAAGATCATGCTCTCCACTCTGTCGGTCGGCCTCGGCGAGGACCTCAGCAACGCCGCCGCCAATCTCACGCTCCTCACCACGCCCTCCTTCGAGCAGGTCGTCGCCTACCTGCGCCTTGAGGAGCGCCGCCTCAAGAATCTACGGGCTCGGGCGGCTCATACAGCCTTTGTCGCTGGCCTCTCCCGCGGCGCCCCGGCACACGCGCCTCGCGCCCCTGCTCCCGCCTCCGCGCCTCGGCCGATGGGGCCGCCTCCGGGCTTCTACGCCCCGCAGCACCCGCCTCCGCCTCCTGCCGCCGGCGGCAGTGGTCCCGGCGGGGGTCGTCGCGGACGCCGTCGCCGTGGCAGCAGTGGCAACAGCGGCGGCCATGGTGGTGCCACTGCCCCCGCGCCTCGTCCACCCCAGCCTCCCGCCACCACTCCGCCGTGGCTCGCGGGTCACAACCCGTGGACCGGGGTCGTCCATGCCTACTCCATGCCCCTGCCGCGCGCTCCCTACCCGGGCATCATGGGGCCGCGTCCGGCCACTCACCAGTCTTTCTACGCGGCGCCCCAACCCGCCGTCACGCCGAGCTACGACACCACCCCAGCCTACGGCGCCGCGTCCTACTCCGCCCCGGCCCACGTCGCCCCCCCGAGCTCGGCCCCGTGGGATCCCGCGCTCCTGAGCGCCCCCACCGCTGGGGCGTATGGTGGCGGCGGCGACTGGTTCATGGACACCGGCGCCTCCGCGCATATGGCTGCACACCCCGGTACCCTCTCTTCTTCTACACCCTCCTCCACCTCCTCTCGCATCATCGTTGGCAACGGTCATGCGCTTCCCATTACTCACACCGGTTCCGTCTCTTTTCCCTCCACTTCCACTCCTCTCTCTCTCAACAACGTTCTTGTTTCTCCTGCCTTGATTAAAAATCTGGTTTCTGTTAAATCTTTCTGTCGTGATAATCCTGTGACTGTGGAATTTGACGCTTTTGGTTTTTCTGTCAAGGATGGTCGTACTCGGATGCTCCTCCACCGATGTGACAACCCCGGCGATCTGTACCCTGTTGGTTCGGCCTCCACCACCGCCAGCAGCTCACTCGCCCTCTCCACCGGTGTCGATCTCTGGCACGCTCGCCTCGGCCATCCTAGCTCCGTCGCTCTCCGTCAAATAATGCAAGGCTTTTCTTTTACATGTAATAAAATGGATCCCCACTCCTGTGACACATGTCGCCTAGGCAAACATGTTCGCCTCCCGTTTAGTTCTTCCTCCACAGCCGCGTCTTTTCCGTTTCAACTTATTCATAGTGATGTTTGGACCTCGCCTGTTCCCAGTAATTCTGGTTATAATTATTATCTTGTGATTCTGGATGATTACTCTCATTTTGTATGGACGTTTCCCCTCCGTCGCAAATCCGACGTTGCCGCCACTCTCACCATTATTTTCGCCTTTGTTTCCACTCAGTTCGGTCGCCCTATTCACGCCTTATAAACTGACAACGGCAAAGAGTTCGACAACATCACCATTCGCTCCCTTCTCGCCGCCCATGGCGCCATCTTCCGTCTCACGTGTCCCTACACTTCCCCACAGAATGGTCGTGCTGAACGGATGCTCCGTACTCTCAACGACTGTGTCCGCACCCTTCTGTTCCACGCCCACATGCCTCCACGATTCTGGCCGGATGCTCTTGCCATGGCGACTCTTCTCGTCAACATCCGCCCGTGTCGCGTGCGTTGGTCTTACACGCCGCACCACCTTCTCTACGGTGCGTCGCCTGCCTACGATGACCTCCGCGTCTTCGGCTGCAAGTGTTATCCCAACACTGCTACTACCGCCGCGCACAAGCTTGCGCCTCGCTCTCTCCCTTGTGTGTTTCTAGGCTACCCCGCCAACACCAAGGGCTACCGCTGCTACGACCCGGTCTCCCATCGTGTCCTCACCTCCCGACACGTGTACTTTGACGAGTTGTCTTTTCCGTTTCAGCAGGGACTCTTGGCGACACCTCCGACGACGCCCCCGGCGCCCATCGGCCCCCCTGAGGCCGGACCCGCGCGCCGCCGACTGCGCCCGGTGGCCTCCGTGGCCCCCACTGCGTCGGCCCCAGCTGGGCCCACGGCGCCGACGTCACCCGCGGCGCCCCTGTCGCCCGCGGTGCCCTCGTCGCCCGCGACGCCCTCGTCACCCGCGGCGCCTTCCTCGCCCGCGGCGCCCTCGTCACCCGCGGCGCCCGCGTCGCGCCCTCCTGCAGCGCCTCCGGCGCCGTCGACCAGCTCGAGCACCTCCGGCTCTCCCTCGCCGCCCGTCGCTGCGGCTCCTGCGCCCATGCTCACCCGAGCACGTGCGGGCGTGCGGCGGCCGTCTACGCGCTACCCTGCCGACCAGTGGGCCTTCTGGGCCAGCGGGAACAGTGTCCTGCCGCATGACGGCGGGGCACCCTCGTCTCGCGAGCGGGAGGCGTCCTCCTCGCGGCCGAGCGTGCCGTCCACCTCTGCTCCCTCGCCGGTGCCCACCTCGGCTCGCGCCGCTCTGCGCGACCCGCACTGGCGCGCCGCCATGCAGGAGGAGTACGACGCGCTGCAGCGCAACCGGACCTGGGCGCTGGTTCCCCGGCCCCCTCGCGCCAACGTCATCACCGGCAAGTGGGTCTTCAAGCACAAGCTCGGCTCCGATGGTACTCTCGAGCGCTACAAGGCGCGCTGGGTCGTCCGCGGCTTTCGACAACGCGCGGGTGTCGACTTCACGGATACGTTTGCCCCGGTTGTCAAACCGGGCACGATCCGCACGGTCCTGCACCTCGCCGCTTCTCGCGCGTGGCCGGTGCATCAGATGGACGTCTCCAACGGCTTCCTCCATGGCCACCTGTCGGAGCAGGTCTACTGTCAGCAGCCCATTGGCTTCGTTGATGACGCGCGCCCCGATGACGTGTGCTTGCTCTCTCGGTCCTTGTATGGACTGAAGCAGGCGCCCCGCGCCTGGTACCAGCGCATCGCCGCGTTTCTGCATCAGCTCGGCTTCCGCTCCACGCGCTCCGATGCGTCGCTGTTCGTCTTCCGGACCGGCAGCGACATGGCCTACCTGCTGCTGTACGTCGACGACATCATCCTGACGGCATCCACGGCCGGTCTTCTTCGACAGCTCACCGACAGTCTTCGTGCTGAGTTCGCGTTGAAGGACCTCGGCCCGCTCCACTACTTCCTCCGCATCGAGGTTGTCCGGCATGCGGACGGGTTCTTTCTTCATCAGCAGAAGTACGCCCGCGAGCTTCTCGAGCGTGCAGGGATGCTTAATTGCAATCCCGCGCCTACTCCTGTCGACACGAAGGCCAAGCTTTCAGCCACTGCTGGCTCGCTGGCTTCCGATGCCCCGTTCTACCGCTCCATCGTCGGCGCTCTACAGTACTTGACGTTGACACGTCCGGAGCTTCAGTACGCTGTGCAGCAGGTGTGCTTGCACATGCATGCTCCTCGGGACGCCCATTGGGCTGCGGTGAAGCGGATTCTCCGTTACATCTGTGGCACGATGGGCTACGGCCTGTCGCTGCATGCCTCGCCATCGACATCTACTGACCTCGTCGCCTACTCGGACGCGGACTGGGCGGGCTGCCCGGACACGCGGCGCTCCACCAGCGGCTACTGCGTCTACCTTGGCTCGTCGCTCGTCTCTTGGTCCTCCAAGAGGCAGCCCACCGTGTCTCGCTCCAGTGCCGAGGCCGAGTACCGCGCCGTGGCTAATGCTGTGGCCGAGTGCACGTGGCTTCGCCAGCTTCTCTCCGAGCTTTCTTGTCCCGTTGACAAGGCCACGGTGGTCTTCTGCGACAACGTGTCGGCTGTCTACCTCTCCGCCAACCCCGTTCATCATCGACGCACCAAGCATATTGAGTTGGACATCCACTTTGTTCGTGAGCAAGTTGCTCTCGGTCACGTTCGAGTTCTTCACGTACCGATGTCTCAGCAGTTTGCCGATATCATGACGAAGAGATTACCGTCCACGACTTTTCCTGAGTTTCGCTCCAGTCTATGTGTCGGTGCCGACCCTTCGACTGCGGGGGGGGGGGTGTTGAGTAACATATTGTACTACGTATAGGTCCCCGTGTTTTTTTAGGGTTGTACCTGTAATTGTACATGTGTCCGTCTATATATACATGAGCAGCCGGCCCAATTGGTGCTGTGTAATCTCCAATTCCCTTCTACAGAAGATACAAAGTTCTCTACGAATTCTCAAATTAACACACGGCATTTTAGTATGTACCCTACGCTAGGTTGGTTCCAAGTCCAAAAAAAAATGTAATATCGTCAGCCAATTACTACTACTAATAGTTTGAATACAAAGCGCACATTTGGTCATAACATAAGCATGAAGAAAAAAGGGAAAGTATATCGAACCGTAAGAGTCGAGGGATGTCGCGACGAGGTTCCCTCCTGAGCCGAACGCGGTGGCGAGCGCCAGTGAGAAGGAGAAGTCATCGTCTCCAATGACGAGTATGCTTTGCGCCGTGGAGTAGTGCTTTAGCCACTTGATCCCCTCCTTATCCTTGTCCTCCTTGCCATTTCCTTTCACGGTGATTGTTTGCATCCTCTCCAACACCGGGGCATCGACCTTTTGGTCAACGGTCGGGAACACCGGATTCCCTTGCACTGAGACCTCTTCCTTTTCATCGGTGGCGATAAAGGGATCTCCATTGAGAGTGTCCACCGGGCACACCACAATCCCATCTTCCAATGATCCCTTCTCCCCACCCCCAGCTTCTGCGACCACTGGATCCTCTTGCACCCAGACCTCTTCCTTCTCATGGGTGGCCATAACCGGAGCCGCATTGAGAGCATCCACCCGGCACACCACAATCCCATCCTCCAGTGGTCCCTTCTCCCTGCCCCCAACTGCCGCGACCACTGGAACCCCAAGCACCAATGGCTCTACCTCCCTGATGAGAGCGATCACCGCAACACCTTCTGCATCCTTCACTCCCAATGCTTCCAGTGGTTTCTTCGCCGATCGTCGTGGTCGTCGCCTTTTACCCACTGCAACCCCTTCGGCAGTCTTCACTCTAACCTCTTCCTGTCGTGTTGTGGAGATAATCGGAGCCCCATCAAGAGCGTCCACCCGGCACACCACAATCCCATCCTCTAGTGATCCCTTTTCCTCGCCCCCGTCTGCCGGGACCATCGGATCCCCTTGCGCTGAGACCTCTTCCTTCTCATCGGTGGCGATAACTGGAGCCCCATTGAGAGCATCCACCCGGCACAACACAATCCCATCCTCCAGTGGTCCCTTCTCCATGTCCTCAACTTCCGCGACCACCGAAACCCCAAGCACCAATGGCTCGACCTCCCCGGTGAGAGTGTTCACTGCAACCCCTTCTGCATCCTTCACTCCCAAGGCTTCCAGTGGTTTCTTCGCCGATCGTCGTGGTCGCCGCCTTTTCCCCACCGCACCCCCTTCAGCGTTGTTCACTCTGACCTCTTCCTTTAGTGTTATGGAGATAACCGTAGCCCCATCGAGAGCGTCCACCTGGCATAGTGCAATCCCTTCCTCTAGTGGCAGCTTCTCACGGCCCATGAGCACCGGAGCCCCTAGTAGTACCGATGCCTCGACCTTCCTGTCAACATCGGTCACCACAACCCCTTCGTCGTCCTTCACTCCCACCACTTCTACAAGATCCTTCGCTGTTCGATGTGGCCGCCACATTTTCCCCACAGCAATCCCTTTGGTGTTCTTCACTTCCACTGCTTCATGTCGTGTCGTGGCGATAACCGGAGCCTGATCGAGAGAGTCCATCAGGCACATCGCAATCTCATCCTCAAGTGGCCCGCCCTTCTCCACGACCTTTGCGGCCTCGACCACCCCATCAACGGTGATCACAGCAACCCCTTGGGTGTGATTCACTCCCACCGCTTTCAGTGGCGCCTTCACTGGTGGTCGTCGTGGCTGCCACATTTTCCCCACAACAATCCCTCCTCTGGCTGCTTTCTGTCTTGTTGCCCCACCGAGAGTGTCTATCCGGCACATGGCAATCCCATCTTCCAATGGCCCCTTCTCCGCCGCGACCATTGGAGCCCCTAGCCCCGACGCCTTGATGACCTCCCCATCATCGACGCCGATCACATCAACCCCTGTTGTGTCTTTCACTCCTACAGCTTTCAATGGCGCCTTCTTCGCCGGTTTCCGTGGCCGCCACACTTTCCCCAAGGCAACCTCTTTGGTGTCCTTCTTCAGTACTGCTCCCACCGATTTGTGTCGTTGTGTCATGGCGATAACAGCCGGAGCTACGTCAAGAGAGTCCATCCGGCACACTGCTGCCGTCCCATGATCCTCAAGTAGTGGCCCTTTGTCCCAGTGGCCCCTTGCCACTGCGACCACCGGAGCCTCTAGCATCGACGACGCCACAGCGACGCCTCCTTGGGCGTATTTCACTCCCACCACATTCAGTGGCGCTTTCGCCGGTCGCTGTGGCCGTGGCCGCCACACCTTCTTCCCCACCGCTGTTGTTCTGTCATCAAGAGAGTCCTCCTCCATTAAGCACAGTACTGCAGCAGTTCCATCATCCTCAAGTGACCCCGCGACACCGGATCCCCCAGCACCGACGCTACTAGCGACCACAAAAGAAATGTTCGGCATGAAATTGACCACAGTTCAGTATGAAATTAAAATAGTTCGACATATAATGAAAATACAACATATTTCGGCCAGTTCATACTCGGCATCTACGTATTGCCCCTGCGTGTCCATAGGTGCTCAACCAGATCATCCTGCAGCTGTTGATGCACTACCGAGTCTCGGATCTCCTGACGCATGGCGATAAAGGCAGCCCAGGTTGGCGGCACCTCGTGATAAGGCTCTGCAAGCGGACCCGGTCTGTAGTATGGCTCGTTCTGTTCGACCAAACTCATTGGGTCCTTCCTCTCATCCTCAATAATCATGT
Organism: Avena sativa; assembly: GCA_916181665.1. Taxonomy (NCBI): domain Eukaryota; kingdom Viridiplantae; phylum Streptophyta; class Magnoliopsida; order Poales; family Poaceae; genus Avena; species Avena sativa. The sequence goes on along the minus strand of OV702300.1, from coordinate 36,552,618 downwards.
TGTGCAAGGTCATACAATAATTCATCACTTTCCACATCTGATCTTTTGACCAGGTCATAGCAGGGAGCCAAACAACTGCAAATCTCTGTTGGAGCACACCAAATTCCCGCTCCACGTCCTTTCTGCAAGCTTCTTGTTTCTTGGCATACTTAGCATGCTTAGGGATCATTGGTTTTGAGATAGTCTTCACAAATGTTGGTCATCTTGGATAAATGTCATCTGCAAGATATTATCTGTACACAGCTTATGTCCTATTTAAAAATTAAATCACTTTCTAAACTGTCTATTTCACCTACTCTACTAAAAACGTCAAAATTGATCCCAATCCTAATATGCAATTATCAAGAGCATGTAAGGTTTGTAACTGCCTCTAGATTAGGGGATGGCACCCGCCTATTCGGGGCCGGGTACGCTCTCCCCATACCCGCCCCGTTTAAGTTTTCGGGTCTCATTTCTTACCAGACCCGCGACCCGACCGGGTTTGGGGCCCTGACGGGTACCCACTAGCGCATGAGACAGGAGTGACGCTGACGCATATGGGAACAAAAAAGATGGGATATTGGGATGGAGTTGGTGGAAAGGGACGCATGCGTGCATGTGCTATCTTTAGGACTCTATATTCCATCGTATGCATGTGATGTGTGTTGTCTGCCATGTGGGACATGTGGTTAGGCATAGGATTAATAGAGATATGGTTCAGGCTTGGAGCGGGTCTGCAGGTCTACGGGTATGAGTTTGCCACCCCATACCCGCACCGTTAGACTTGGCGGGTCTAACTTTTTACCAAACCCTCTCTATTTAAGGCGGGTACCCATCGCTTTGCGGGTTTCGGGGCCCCATTGCCATCCCTACTCTAGATACAATAACATGGGGAACAACACATGTCACCTCCCTCTAGCAAGAGATCTCTCGACCAAACTGTCATGTAGGATGGTTATGAGGCTAGAGAGAATTTTATCGGTATACCTACTAAACTACAATACAAATGAAGATGAACACATCATAATGTTGTATATCTTCAAAGTGTTATGGAGTAAATCTTAGTTAATAAGAGATAAGTAGTTAATTTCTTTTTTTAGATGCATACAACCTCAAGTTATGGCTATAATCCTCTCAACCCAAGTAGAATCTTACCTTTTTCCACATACATTAAGTGATAAAAGAATTTTTTAAACAAAAAAGGTGACACAGGAAATTAATGGACCGTAGCAACGTATGGACCCTCTGCTAGTATATATTCTACAAAAAATTGAGTTCTAGGTGGACTTGTTTTTGTTAGAAACTTTTAGGTTAACTTGGTGACCTTGCACTGGTTCTTAATAATAAAATAGTCTGGTAGAATGAGAAAGCTGCCAACTTTGCTAAAATTTCAAGTATTTTAAGTGGACATTCTGCAAACAAGTCATCTTAGACTAGATTAGAAGCAGAAGGATGCCAAAGCTAGCTAGGCTCTGCAGTGGTGATGAGTGTAGTTACCAGGACGGCCTACGGCTCTGGCGTGGAAGACTTGATTATGTCTCAAAAAAATCTTCACAAAATGACCTATCTCATTCGAGGTTTCTTGGCTTTCGGGTCAAATGACCAATACTATGGCTAGAATCAAGGCATAGTTTGTGATAATGTGCCCATATTATGCATACACATGCATCATGGGATGGCGAACAATGTTGCAGGAGGAAGTTTTCCTTTTCGTCGCACAAAAAAGCCATTTTCTATTTTCCGAACAATATTTTAAAAAAAATGTTTTTGCAACCGGCCGACAGGCTATGCCGACGGCCGCTACGCCGCTCCGCCGAGGGAGATCTTTGCCGAGGAGGCTACGCCGAGGGCAGCCCTCGGCGTACCATACGCCGAGGGTATTTTGGCCTACGCCGACGGCCTTTTGTCCTCGGCATAGCGCGCGCGTCCCGTAGTGATGCTTATTCATAAAATTATTGAAAAATAGAGAAGGAGTTTTGGGTTAATGGGGATTTTCTTGCAAAGTGGAGCGGAGTGCATAGAAACCACGATGGGGATTGAACATGTCAAACTACGACCACCTATCATTTTTTCTGTTGGGCCTGGAGGTATGGGCAAAACAACTAGCAAATCAATCGTATCAAGAGCTTAAAAGAGGAAGAGGAGGATTACACTGTCAAGGTTTCTTAAAGTCCAAACATTATGAACATTTTGAGAACCATATTCAGTAAAGTTAGCAACCGGCCTTATTGCGGGGAAGTTAGCAACTTGCTATCAACAAAAGGTACATACTTACGATCTCTATGCTATTTTTTTGGCTTTCTAGTTAAAACGGAACGCATGCTGCTCTGCTCAGGGGCCTGCCACTAGAAGAATAACACTTTTTTCAGGTTAACACTGTATTGACAGTGGAAGCTGGAACATTTCTAGCATTTGTACTCTGCTTTGAGACCATTTTTTCAGTGAGAATTCAGGTGGGAATTTTCTGCCCGTGGATTTTAGAAAACAAACCAGAGAGTATCTGTTGCTACTAGGCTGGCTGGTTTCCAAGTTTGTTTAGTGCAGAGCTTCTCCCTTTCAATGATACTACATTGTACTCCCGATCGCCTCCTCTCTGAGATGGATAATGTATGGAATTTCTAGCTTAAGAGGCAGTTTCTCAATTCTCTCCTTCCCTGTCAAATTTTATGCAATGAAGTTTTATGTTTGATGAATATCTTCTTTCTACAACATTTGAGTTGCCTTTCAAAAAATAATCGAGTAAAAATAGCGTGAGAAAAAGAGCTCTGGAGCGGGAGCAGAAGTAAGTCTGTCCCTCCACCACTCACTCTGTTTCTGAATTGATATCCTTTTTTAGAGGTTGATGTTGCCTATCTTGTCTCGCTAAGATACCTGTGATTTCTCCTGCAATATATCTTGTACTTCGTCAGCAGTTGCACAATATTCATGTTATGTCTTTGGCAAGCCAGAAATGCATCAAACAAGCTTGGTGCCACTGTTACAGTTGGACTAAGCAATTCCTATATAAGCTCTTTTCATGCATTAGTCTGAAGTTGTCATTTACATCTTAACACATACCTATGCCTGGTATGTATGACTGCCAAATAAAATTTTATTTTGCAGATCATCTGTTAGTTTTTTTTATCTGCAGTGGTAACCACATCAGTACTAGCAGATTGGGCACTTGGATGTTGTGACTGTTAGATATTTTTGCAGTCTTGAGACCAGATTGCTGCAGTGAAGAATTCCAGACCAGGCTTTTTTTACAAAAGTTTCACCATCTGGTTCCTCCCTCCTCCCCGTTCCCCTGTTGAAAAAGAAAAGGAAAAACATGTTGTACAATACGTCTAGAAGTTGTAGCTTTATCTCTTGTTTCAGACTTTTTTTTGGCTTGTGGCGTGTACTATCAACACAACGTCTTCTGTTGTTATTGATCTGCAAAAAAGGAACTTCTCTTAACAAGCTACGACCGACTCAATAAGTACACAATGGACTAAACATATACACTGTTCATTTGCGAGTCTACATCCCAGGATGGATTGGCATATATTCTGGTCTGAATGCGCATATATTATACTTTTTAAAAAGAAAAAAAAAGTGGTCTGGAAGCATATTGTTAGCGGTAGAAGGATGTGCAATATGAGAAGATTGATTCTAGTTTTTCCAACAGCCAAACATTTTTTTATTACATGGCATTTATTAAATTTTATATACACTCGCCGTATTGCTGTTTTTCAGAAATTGCGGTATCCCCGTACCTGTGCCGCCATAGGCCAGAGTTTCTCTGCTAGCTCTAGTGAACCCTTGTAGGAGAGACACACGACCTCCAGAAGGGTCCTCAATTCAGTGTCTTCCATAGACTTGAATCAACGTTTCCAACGTTGCCTGCCTCTCAACGGATTCCATGTAGCGATCTTCAAGGGACCGCATCAGTTGCCTGTGAATTTCGTACTCCCTTTGAAGGCTCTGGTGTTCTTGGGGTGTCTCAATTGGAGGTCCCTCTTTGTACCAAGGATGCTCCTGATGTGTTGGCTGGACCATGTGCTGGTGATGAAAGGAAGTACCATAACAGTTGAATGCTATTGGCATGTGAACTGGAGGAAAATGTGGCTGAGGCCATGCTGGATGCAGATCAAATGGCCACATCATGCTAGTTGCCGACATGCCAGGAGGATAGCATTTGCCAGGATCACCAAGGCATGATGAGATCAAACCAACCCTGTTTCCATGCGCTTTCTTCAGCTTCTCTACGTCTCCGACGCGGAACATAAAAGTCCAGCAAGGACCTAGCGGAAAAGAATCATCGCACGTTACACCATCTCCTCTCTTTTGGTTATAACCAGGGTAATCTTTCTTAGAAAATTCGACTTTCCGGACCATGATAAGACAGGACTCGCAGGCTAGTTTCTTGATACCCCATGCATCGTAAGGAAATCCTTTCTTGTGGCTAATGTGGATTTCACCACAGGGCCGAAGCAGTTGCCGCGCATTTGCCAAAAATCCACGCACCAGCTGCTTATGCGAGCTACATGTCAGAATAACCAAGAAGTTAATGACTAATCAGTTCACATGAAAAATGAGAGTGATTTTCTAATCCATGGATTAACCAATCATTAGTATACATACCTGATGACATGCAGCTGATACTCTTTTCCTTTGAACCCAGCATGAGGAAAATTAAAGACAATGCGATCGAATCGTCTCATCTCCAGATATGGGTGAAGCTTCATCGTTTCTGCATCAACGCCATGCAAAACTGTGGCCCCCAATCTTTTCAGCTCTCTTACATTAGATTCTGCTTTGCCATACTTCCTCGTTAGAGCCTCTGTACAAGAGGATTCCACAAAAAGAATGTAGAGAAAACAGGTAAGTTCATCTAGAAATGGTCGCAAAAATCACAATGACACCACTATCCCTAGCTATATGGTTCAGAATTAAGAGTGAAAAACAAATAAGAAATCAGAAGAGCAAAAACTATATAAATACAACAACTTCACAAAAGAATGTATCAAAAAGAGGTTGTGACCAGGAATTAAATCAAGAATCTTTTTGTGAGTTAGCCTTATGCACTGATATGTTTTCACTGTATTGATGTTCTCACTCGGTATTTAAGGTAGACTTGATGCTAACCGAGTAAAGTGTACCATATCCTTCTTAAACCAGAAGAAGATGTTGAGTAACATATTGTACTACGTATAGGTCTCCGTGTTTTGTCAGGTTTGTACCTGTAATTGTACATGTGTCCGTCTATATATACATGAGCAGCCGGCCCAATTGGTGATGTGCAATCTCCAATTCCCCTCTACATGGTATCAGAGACCCTCTGGTCCTGACCTAGCCGCCGCCCCTCCTCTACCCTAGGGCGCCGCCGGCCCTCCTCCAACCGCCGCCCCCTTCCACCCTCCTCCCTTCCCTAGGGCGCCGCCGGCCCCTACCTCCAGCCGCCGCCCCCACCCACCTCCCTAACCCTAGCCGCCACCCACCACGCTCCGCCATGGCCGGGTTCTCCTCCTCCGGCCCCTCCGACCCCTTCAACTCCTCCCGCTCCGGCAGCAGCAACCCCTTCGCCGGGCCCTCCGTCGCCATCATCCGCGACATCCCCATTGTCGAGCGCGTGCCGGTGAAGCTCTCCACCACCGCTGCCAACTTCTTCCCGTGGAAGACGTACTTCGGGCTGCTCTTCCGCGAGTACGATCTCCTCGATCACGTCGACGGCACCATCGACCTCCTCGCCATGCCGCACGACCCCGAGTGGCTCGCGATCGACGCCACCATCATCCGCTGGTTTTACCAGACCGTCTCCAACGACATCTTCCGCACCGTCGTTCGGGACGGCGACACCGCATACACGGTGTGGGGGAAAATCACCGGCCTCTTCACCGACAACAAGATCCAGCGGGTCACCTTTCTACAGCAGGAATTCTTCGGCACCCACCAGAACGACCACTCTCTCGACGAGTACGTTCTCAAACTAAAGAGCCTCTCCGACGAGCTTCGTGACTTGGAGTTTCCGATCGACGACAAGATCATGCTCTCCACTCTGTCGGTCGGCCTCGGCGAGGACCTCAGCAACGCCGCCGCCAATCTCACGCTCCTCACCACGCCCTCCTTCGAGCAGGTCGTCGCCTACCTGCGCCTTGAGGAGCGCCGCCTCAAGAATCTACGGGCTCGGGCGGCTCATACAGCCTTTGTCGCTGGCCTCTCCCGCGGCGCCCCCTGCACACGCGCCTCGCGCCCCTGCTCCCGCCTCCGCGCCTCGGCCGATGGGGCCGCCTCCGGGCTTCTACGCCCCGCAGCACCCGCCTCCGCCTCCTGCCGCCGGCGGCAGTGGTCCCGGCGGGGGTCGTCGCGGACGCCGTCGCCGTGGCAGCAGTGGCAACAGCGGCGGCCATGGTGGTGCCACTGCCCCCGCGCCTCGTCCACCCCCAGCCTCCCGCCACCACTCCGCCGTGGCTCGCGGGTCACAACCCGTGGACCGGGGTCGTCCATGCCTACTCCATGCCCCTGCCGCCGCGCTCCCTACCCGGGCATCATGGGGCCGCGTCCGGCCACTCACCAGTCTTTCTACGCGGCGCCCCAACCCGCTGTCACGCCGAGCTACGACACCCACCCCAGCCTACGGCGCCGCGTCCTACTCCGCCCCGGCCCACGTCGCCCCCCCGAGCTCGGCCCCGTGGGATCCCGCGCTCCTGAGCGCCCCCACCGCTGGGGCGTATGGTGGCGGCGGCGACTGGTTCATGGACACCGGCGCCTCCGCGCATATGGCTGCACACCCCGGTACCCTCTCTTCTTCTACACCCTCCTCCACCTCCTCTCGCATCATCGTTGGCAACGGTCATGCGCTTCCCATTACTCACACCGGTTCCCGTCTCTTTTCCCTCCCTCTCTCTCTCAACAACGTTCTTGTTTCTCCTGCCTTGATTAAAAATCTGGTTTCTGTTAAATCTTTCTGTCGTGATAATCCTGTGACTGTGGAATTTGACGCTTTTGGTTTTTCTGTCAAGGATGGTCGTACTCGGATGCTCCTCCACCGATGTGACAACCCCGGCGATCTGTACCCTGTTGGTTCGGCCTCCACCACCGCCAGCAGCTCACTCGCCCTCTCCACCGGTGTCGATCTCTGGCACGCTCGCCTCGGCCATCCTAGCTCCGTCGCTCTCCGTCAAATAATGCAAGGCTTTTCTTTTACATGTAATAAAATGGATCCCCACTCCTGTGACACATGTCGCCTAGGCAAACATGTTCGCCTCCCGTTTAGTTCTTCCTCCACAGCCGCGTCTTTTCCGTTTCAACTTATTCATAGTGATGTTTGGACCTCGCCTGTTCCCAGTAATTCTGGTTATAATTATTATCTTGTGATTCTGGATGATTACTCTCATTTTGTATGGACGTTTCCCCTCCGTCGCAAATCCGACGTTGCCGCCACTCTCACCATTATTTTCGCCTTTGTTTCCACTCAGTTCGGTCGCCCTATTCACGCCTTATAAACTGACAACGGCAAAGAGTTCGACAACATCACCATTCGCTCCCTTCTCGCCGCCCATGGCGCCATCTTCCGTCTCACGTGTCCCTACACTTCCCCACAGAATGGTCGTGCTGAACGGATGCTCCGTACTCTCAACGACTGTGTCCGCACCCTTCTGTTCCACGCCCACATGCCTCCACGATTCTGGCCGGATGCTCTTGCCATGGCGACTCTTCTCGTCAACATCCGCCCGTGTCGCGTGCGTTGGTCTTACACGCCGCACCACCTTCTCTACGGTGCGTCGCCTGCCTACGATGACCTCCGCGTCTTCGGCTGCAAGTGTTATCCCAACACTGCTACTACCGCCGCGCACAAGCTTGCGCCTCGCTCTCTCCCTTGTGTGTTTCTAGGCTACCCCGCCAACACCAAGGGCTACCGCTGCTACGACCCGGTCTCCCATCGTGTCCTCACCTCCCGACACGTGTACTTTGACGAGTTGTCTTTTCCGTTTCAGCAGGGACTCTTGGCGACACCTCCGACGACGCCCCCGGCGCCCATCGGCCCCCCTGAGGCCGGACCCGCGCGCCGCCGACTGCGCCCGGTGGCCTCCGTGGCCCCCACTGCGTCGGCCCCAGCTGGGCCCACGGCGCCGACGTCACCCGCGGCGCCCCTGTCGCCCGCGGTGCCCTCGTCGCCCGCGACGCCCTCGTCACCCGCGGCGCCCTCCTCGCCCGCGGCGCCCTCGTCACCCGCGGCGCCCGCGTCGCGCCCTCCTGCAGCGCCTCCGGCGCCGTCGACCAGCTCGAGCACCTCCGGCTCTCCCTCGCCGCCCGTCGCTGCGGCTCCTGCGCCCATGCTCACCCGAGCACGTGCGGGCGTGCGGCGGCCGTCTACGCGCTACCCTGCCGACCAGTGGGCCTTCTGGGCCAGCGGGAACAGTGTCCTGCCGCATGACGGCGGGGCACCCTCGTCTCGCGAGCGGGAGGCGTCCTCCTCGCGGCCGAGCGTGCCGTCCACCTCTGCTCCCTCGCCGGTGCCCACCTCGGCTCGCGCCGCTCTGCGCGACCCGCACTGGCGCGCCGCCATGCAGGAGGAGTACGACGCGCTGCAGCGCAACCGGACCTGGGCGCTGGTTCCCCGGCCCCCTCGCGCCAACGTCATCACCGGCAAGTGGGTCTTCAAGCACAAGCTCGGCTCCGATGGTACTCTCGAGCGCTACAAGGCGCGCTGGGTCGTCCGCGGCTTTCGACAACGCGCGGGTGTCGACTTCACGGATACGTTTGCCCCGGTTGTCAAACCGGGCACGATCCGCACGGTCCTGCACCTCGCCGCTTCTCGCGCGTGGCCGGTGCATCAGATGGACGTCTCCAACGGCTTCCTCCATGGCCACCTGTCGGAGCAGGTCTACTGTCAGCAGCCCATTGGCTTCGTTGATGACGCGCGCCCCGATGACGTGTGCTTGCTCTCTCGGTCCTTGTATGGACTGAAGCAGGCGCCCCGCGCCTGGTACCAGCGCATCGCCGCGTTTCTGCATCAGCTCGGCTTCCGCTCCACGCGCTCCGATGCGTCGCTGTTCGTCTTCCGGACCGGCAGCGACATGGCCTACCTGCTGCTGTACGTCGACGACATCATCCTGACGGCATCCACGGCCGGTCTTCTTCGACAGCTCACCGACAGTCTTCGTGCTGAGTTCGCGTTGAAGGACCTCGGCCCGCTCCACTACTTCCTCCGCATCGAGGTTGTCCGGCATGCGGACGGGTTCTTTCTTCATCAGCAGAAGTACGCCCGCGAGCTTCTCGAGCGTGCAGGGATGCTTAATTGCAATCCCGCGCCTACTCCTGTCGACACGAAGGCCAAGCTTTCAGCCACTGCTGGCTCGCTGGCTTCCGATGCCCCGTTCTACCGCTCCATCGTCGGCGCTCTACAGTACTTGACGTTGACACGTCCGGAGCTTCAGTACGCTGTGCAGCAGGTGTGCTTGCACATGCATGCTCCTCGGGACGCCCATTGGGCTGTGGTGAAGCGGATTCTCCGTTACATCTGTGGCACGATGGGCTACGGCCTGTCGCTGCATGCCTCGCCATCGACATCTACTGACCTCGTCGCCTACTCGGACGCGGACTGGGCGGGCTGCCCGGACACGCGGCGCTCCACCAGCGGCTACTGCGTCTACCTTGGCTCGTCGCTCGTCTCTTGGTCCTCCAAGAGGCAGCCCACCGTGTCTCGCTCCAGTGCCGAGGCCGAGTACCGCGCCGTGGCTAATGCTGTGGCCGAGTGCACGTGGCTTCGCCAGCTTCTCTCCGAGCTTTCTTGTCCCGTTGACAAGGCCACGGTGGTCTTCTGCGACAACGTGTCGGCTGTCTACCTCTCCGCCAACCCCGTTCATCATCGACGCACCAAGCATATTGAGTTGGACATCCACTTTGTTCGTGAGCAAGTTGCTCTCGGTCACGTTCGAGTTCTTCACGTACCGATGTCTCAGCAGTTTGCCGATATCATGACGAAGAGATTACCGTCCACGACTTTTCCTGAGTTTCGCTCCAGTCTATGTGTCGGTGCCGACCCTTCGACTGCGGGGGGGGGGGGGTGTTGAGTAACATATTGTACTACGTATAGGTCCCCGTGTTTTTTTAGGGTTGTACCTGTAATTGTACATGTGTCCGTCTATATATACATGAGCAGCCGGCCCAATTGGTGCTGTGTAATCTCCAATTCCCTTCTACAGAAGATACAAAGTTCTCTACGAATTCTCAAATTAACACACGGCATTTTAGTATGTACCCTACGCTAGGTTGGTTCCAAGTCCAAAAAAAAATGTAATATCGTCAGCCAATTACTACTACTAATAGTTTGAATACAAAGCGCACATTTGGTCATAACATAAGCATGAAGAAAAAAGGGAAAGTATATCGAACCGTAAGAGTCGAGGGATGTCGCGACGAGGTTCCCTCCTGAGCCGAACGCGGTGGCGAGCGCCAGTGAGAAGGAGAAGTCATCGTCTCCAATGACGAGTATGCTTTGCGCCGTGGAATAGTGCTTTAGCCACTTGATCCCCTCCTTATCCTTGTCCTCCTTGCCATTTCCTTTCACGGTGATTGTTTGCATCCTCTCCAACACCGGGGCATCGACCTTTTGGTCAACGGTCGGGAACACCGGATTCCCTTGCACTGAGACCTCTTCCTTTTCATCGGTGGCGATAAAGGGATCTCCATTGAGAGTGTCCACCGGGCACACCACAATCCCATCTTCCAATGATCCCTTCTCCCCACCCCCAGCTTCTGCGACCACTGGATCCTCTTGCACCCAGACCTCTTCCTTCTCATGGGTGGCCATAACCGGAGCCGCATTGAGAGCATCCACCCGGCACACCACAATCCCATCCTCCAGTGGTCCCTTCTCCCTGCCCCCAACTGCCGCGACCACTGGAACCCCAAGCACCAATGGCTCTACCTCCCTGATGAGAGCGATCACCGCAACACCTTCTGCATCCTTCACTCCCAATGCTTCCAGTGGTTTCTTCGCCGATCGTCGTGGTCGTCGCCTTTTACCCACTGCAACCCCTTCGGCAGTCTTCACTCTAACCTCTTCCTGTCGTGTTGTGGAGATAATCGGAGCCCCATCAAGAGCGTCCACCCGGCACACCACAATCCCATCCTCTAGTGATCCCTTTTCCTCGCCCCCGTCTGCCGGGACCATCGGATCCCCTTGCGCTGAGACCTCTTCCTTCTCATCGGTGGCGATAACTGGAGCCCCATTGAGAGCATCCACCCGGCACAACACAATCCCATCCTCCAGTGGTCCCTTCTCCATGTCCTCAACTTCCGCGACCACCGAAACCCCAAGCACCAATGGCTCGACCTCCCCGGTGAGAGTGTTCACTGCAACCCCTTCTGCATCCTTCACTCCCAAGGCTTCCAGTGGTTTCTTCGCCGATCGTCGTGGTCGCCGCCTTTTCCCCACCGCACCCCCTTCAGCGTTGTTCACTCTGACCTCTTCCTTTAGTGTTATGGAGATAACCGTAGCCCCATCGAGAGCGTCCACCTGGCATAGTGCAATCCCTTCCTCTAGTGGCAGCTTCTCACGGCCCATGAGCACCGGAGCCCCTAGTAGTACCGATGCCTCGACCTTCCTGTCAACATCGGTCACCACAACCCCTTCGTCGTCCTTCACTCCCACCACTTCTACAAGATCCTTCGCTGTTCGATGTGGCCGCCACATTTTCCCCACAGCAATCCCTTTGGTGTTCTTCACTTCCACTGCTTCATGTCGTGTCGTGGCGATAACCGGAGCCTGATCGAGAGAGTCCATCAGGCACATCGCAATCTCATCCTCAAGTGGCCCGCCCTTCTCCACGACCTTTGCGGCCTCGACCACCCCATCAACGGTGATCACAGCAACCCCTTGGGTGTGATTCACTCCCACCGCTTTCAGTGGCGCCTTCACTGGTGGTCGTCGTGGCTGCCACATTTTCCCCACAACAATCCCTCCTCTGGCTGCTTTCTGTCTTGTTGCCCCACCGAGAGTGTCTATCCGGCACATGGCAATCCCATCTTCCAATGGCCCCTTCTCCGCCGCGACCATTGGAGCCCCTAGCCCCGACGCCTTGATGACCTCCCCATCATCGACGCCGATCACATCAACCCCTGTTGTGTCTTTCACTCCTACAGCTTTCAATGGCGCCTTCTTCGCCGGTTTCCGTGGCCGCCACACTTTCCCCAAGGCAACCTCTTTGGTGTCCTTCTTCAGTACTGCTCCCACCGATTTGTGTCGTTGTGTCATGGCGATAACAGCCGGAGCTACGTCAAGAGAGTCCATCCGGCACACTGCTGCAGTCCCATGATCCTCAAGTAGTGGCCCTTTGTCCCAGTGGCCCCTTGCCACTGCGACCACCGGAGCCTCTAGCATCGACGACGCCACAGCGACGCCTCCTTGGGCGTATTTCACTCCCACCACATTCAGTGGCGCTTTCGCCGGTCGCTGTGGCCGTGGCCGCCACACCTTCTTCCCCACCGCTGTTGTTCTGTCATCAAGAGAGTCCTCCTCCATTAAGCACAGTACTGCAGCAGTTCCATCATCCTCAAGTGACCCCGCGACACCGGATCCCCCAGCACCGACGCTACTAGCGACCACAAAAGAAATGTTCGGCATGAAATTGACCACAGTTCAGTATGAAATTAAAATAGTTCGACATATAATGAAAATACAACATATTTCGGCCAGTTCATACTCGACATCTACGTATTGCCCCTGCGTGTCCATAGGTGCTCAACCAGATCATCCTGCAGCTGTTGATGCACTACCGAGTCTCGGATCTCCTGACGCATGGCGATAAAGGCAGCCCAGGTTGGCGGCACCTGGTGATAAGGCTCTGCAAGCGGACCCGGTCTGTAGTATGGCTCGTTCTGTTCGACCAAACTCATTGGGTCCTTCCTCTCATCCTCAATAATCATGTTGTGCAAGGTCATACAATAATTCATCACTTTCCACATCTGATCTTTTGACCAGGTCATAGCAGGGAGCCAAACAACTGCAAATCTCTGTTGGAGCACACCAAATTCCCGCTCCACGTCCTTTCTGCAAGCTTCTTGTTTCTTGGCATACTTAGCATGCTTAGGGATCATTGGTTTTGAGATAGTCTTCACAAATGTTGGTCATCTTGGATAAATGTCATCTGCAAGATAGTATCCCTTGTTGTAATGGGGTCCGTTGATCTTAAAGTCCACAGGAGGAGCATGACCCTCAACAAGCTTGGAAAAGACATTTGAGGAGTTGAGGACGTTGATGTCGTTGTTCGATCCTTCCATGCCAAAGAAGGAGACAGATCCAAAGATCATGTGTAGCAACTGCCTCAAGTATCACAGTGCAATCTTCTTTGTGACCTTTGTACATTTACTGCCATGCAAATAGACAGTTCTTCCAGTGTCAATGCATGCAGTCTATGCTTCCAAGCATCACATGAAATTCTCTACTTTTATTGACTACGAGGATCTGAGCAGTGTCTTTAGCAGTGGGTGTTCTCAAGTACTATTTCCCAAACACTGCAATCACTGCCCTGCATAACCTATACAAGCAATCGATGGCGATGAACGACTACATCACCCACGAGAATCTGCTCTCGTTAACCGCTTTGGATCTTCAAGGGTTAGTACTCTATTGACTCATTGCTACGATCTAGTAGATAGATCTTGACTTTTGTGTGTTCATGCGATAGAAATTTATTGTTTTCCATGCTACGAACCCCTACAACCGGCCGACATCGAGGAGGTGAAGACGACCGATCTAGGAACCTTTGATCTTGCCACCACCTGCCGCCCCGCCGCCTAGGGACCGCTGCCATCAAAGCTCACCGGCCGCCCCCTCCCCCCCGCCATTACTCCTATAGATCCGCTGGAGCGCCGCCGCCGTTTCCTGGATCTCAAGCCACTTCCACCATGGAAGCGACACGCGAGAGGTATGGGGCCCGCCGTCGCCTCGCCGCTGGAGCTTTGTCTGGCGACTGATCCGACAACAGCGGAGAGGAGGGGGCGAGCGGGAGGGGGTGGCTAGCCGGGGGAGCGGGTGGCGACCCAGTGCGGCGGTGGTAGCGCCGCACGGGGTCGGCAGGAGGAGCAAATATTTGTTCCGTGGATGATCTAGTTCATCAACTTATACTATTGGTTTTGCTCCTGCTCATGCATGTACTAACAATTTGACAGGTAGGCCGAGGATGAGCCCGCGGGAGTAGTCATGTCATTGGTGGGCATATGACTCCTTTGACAGTGATTAATATGGTGTTGTGGGTGATTAATCGGGTAGCTTTGGTGATTAATCTGATAGTTGTTAGAGACTAATTTTGGTAGCCATGAGTGATTAATCTAGTAGCTATGAGTGATTAAAATGAACAGCCTTGAGTGATTAATTAATCTCCTAGCTTTGGTGATTAATCTGGTAGCTATTAGTGACTGATTTTGGTAGCCATGGGTGATTTACTGATTAATCTGGTAGTTGTGAGTCATTAAACAGTTAGCTGTAAGAGATTAAATGGGTAGCCTTGAGTGATTAATCTGGTAGTTGTTAGTGATTAATCTGGTAGTTGTATATAACTAGGACTGATTTAATATGGTAATTCGACTGATTTTAATCACAACTGATTAATCTGTTAATCTTCGACCGATCCATCTGGGAATTTGATGAATTCTCTACTCTGTGCAATGTGAGTAGTTTTTTAAGTTTCTCAACCTAACATAGAATCTGTAGTTTTTGTGCCACTTTTTGGTGCGAAAACCACTTAAGATACATGTGTTTGACAATTCACGACACTACGGGAAAAATGTTCGCTGCCGTCGACCCAACTCTTTGCCGTGTGCCAAAAGGCCCGGAACACGGCAAAGATAATCTTTGCCGTGTGTAAATGAAGAGGAACACGACAAAGAACAGTTGCACGGCAAACTGCAGAAAAAGAACACGGCAAAGAAATAAACACGGCAATGGACAGACGAGAACACACGGCAAAGAAAATCAGCACGGCAAAGTCAATGAAGACACACGGCAAAGATATATTCGCGGCAAAGAAGTGGGCCCCGTGGCCTCGCAGGGTCACCCGCCGGCAGGGGCTAACGGCAGAATCTTTGTCATGTGCCCTCGCCGTCACGTACACGGCAAAGATAATCTTTGTCGTGTGTATTCTTCTGTATACACGGCAAAGCATTTTTTTCACCTTTTTCTTTTCTTTAATTAGCAAGGTTTTTATTACATATATGTTAGGTGATATTATTTCATAGGATCATGAGCACACACATATGATCATAGGTTATTGTGGCTTGATCATTATATACATGCACCCCCCCTTATATGGTCTGGTTTCACCGGAACGGGGAGATTCCCCCTTATACAGGTCCAGAACCTTCCGCTTTTAAGTTAGAGCGCATGCATGCGAGGGGGGACACATGCAAGCACATATACCAACCTGGCACCACACTCACACAGATTTTCTAGGGACACATGCAAGTTTTCATCTGATTCCGACGTTCTCGTGGTCTTCCTCCGGCGAAACCCTGATCTGCGGGCCTCGGATCGTCTACCCCCCTAGACATTCTTCTGACAGGGGTAGCCCGACGTAGCTCTCTCTTGTTTTGTGTTTGACTAGGTCATAGGATGATGTAAAACCATGTTGGTTCACAAGTTGGGGCACTATACGGTCCGGTTTCACCGTAACAGGGAGATTCCCCCTTATATAGGTCCAGAACCTTTCGCTTCTAGGTTAGAGCGCATGCATGCGAGGGGGGACACATGCAATCACCTATACCAAACTTGCACCACACTAACACACATATGCTAGGGACACACGCAAGTTTTCATATGATTCCGACGTTCTCGTGGTCTTCCTCTAGCGAAACCCTAATCTACGGGGCTCGGATCGTCTACCCCCCTAGACATTCTTCTGACAGGGGTAGCCCGGCGTAGCTCTCTCTTGTTTTGTGTTTGATTATGTCATGGGATGATGTGAAACCATGTTGGTTCACAAGTTGGGGCACTATACGGTCCGGTTTCACCGTAACAGGGAGATTCCCCCTTATACAGGTCCAGAACCTTCGCTTCTAGGTTAGGGCGCATGCATGCGAGGGGGGACACATGCAATCACCCGCAGACTAGTAGTTAATTTTGGTATGTTCCAATATAGCACCACACTTTTCATGCATGTGCTAGGGCACATGCATGCATGTCCTTGAGGTACTCAAAATTGAGAACAATCTATAAAGGATGTCAAACAACAAATTTCAGACTTTGTCATGAAATCCTCTCATCTTGGTATTTTGATTGACCCAAAGAGTGACCTTGAAAGATTCAAAAGTAGTCCAACAGCTTGCTTGGTTTTGTTGGTCATCTCTACCGTGAGGGGAAATTCTACACTTGACGATTGGTTGAGGAATGTTTCTCAAAGTTTGTGACTAGGCACCCACCTAATGGAAATGAAGTTCAGCATCCTCCAGAAGCTTATGGTCTAGTGCAAAGTTCATATTTCCATGGTCTCATTCCTTATGAAGAGCTGGTACATGCTATATCTACAAGAGAAACTATCGTCCGCTCCTCAAGAGGGTTGACAGAACCAGTGGCGAGAGTTTCCACGTATATATCCAGGATTTTACTAAGTATTAACGCATGCATGTCTACAAAGGGGGTCACACTTGGTACTTACACATGGGACCTAACAACCTTGCACCACACTCACACACATATGCTAGGGACAAATGCAAGTTTTCAGATGATTCCGACGTTCTCGTGGTCTTCCTATGGCGAAACCCTGATCTGCGGGCCTCGGATCGTCAACCCCCCTAGAGATTCTTCTGACAGGGGTATCCCGGCGTAGCTCTCTCTTGTTTTGTGTTTGACTAGGTCATAGGATGATGTAAAACCATGTTGGTTCAAAAGTTGGGGCACTATACGGTCCGGTTTCACCGTAACGGGGAGATTCCCCCTTATACAGGTCCAGAACCTTCGCTTCTAGGTTAGAGCGCATGCATGCGAGGAGGGGACACATGCAAGCACATATACCAACCTGACACCACACTCACACACATTTTTTAGGGACACATCCAAGTTTTCATCTGATTCCGACGTTCTCGTGGTCTTCCTCCGGCGAAACCCTGATCTGCGGGCCTCGGATCGTCTACCCCCCTAGACATTCTTCTGACAGGGGTAGTCCGGCATAGCTTTCTCTTGTTTTGTGTTTGACTAGGTCATGGGATGATGTAAAACCATGTTGGTTCACAAGTTGGGGCACTATACGGTCCGGTTTCACCGTAACAGGGAGATTCCCCCTTATACGGGTCCAGAACCTTCACTTCTAGGTTAGAGCGCATGCATGCGAGGGGGGACATATTAGGTTAGTACATTAGTTGTAGATATGTTAGTTCTAGTGTTGTAGATATGTTAGTTGTAGATATATTAGTTGTGTATATCTATTATGTTTAAATTTTGGCATGTGTAATGCAGGATATGTGTCGAGTCTGAAGGTGGGGTTGTCGACGGTGTAGGTCATTTTGCGGGAGGGTCGCTGATCTTCTTCACCTCTCGATCACGCTTCAAGGGTAAAAATCTATTCTCCTATCTTGCAAATACCTAGGGTTATTTTCGTGTGTAGATTACCAAGTCTGTCGCGTTACCTAGGCGTCTCTTCCCGGCCGTAAGGGTTATGCGGATAAATATGCATTAGTGGTCTCGCATATTATGAAGCATAACTCTTACGGCATTTATCGGGACAGCCAGCGGATGCGTAGTTGGGTATGTTTTCCTTGTTCTACTCCAGTCCGAGATAGGATTTCGGCAGCGCCTCCCTGTTGTTCTCCGGATGCACATCCCTCTTGGCTTTTTGCCGAGACGTGTATAGGGAGAGCAGCGGGGAGGTGCTGCCGAAATTCTATGTCGGATCGGGGTAGAGCAGGGAGAACATACTCAATCTACGGATCCGGCGGTTGATAGGACCCTCTTTACCTATTAGAGAGATAGGTGGATATATGTATGGCGTAAAATATATGTTTGCTAAAATTAACCGAACTAATACCGAATTTATTTATATGGCATGATTAATTGAAAGCATTATATATGTCGTTTTTGGTACTGATTAGAGGATGGAGAATCGTGACTGGATGTATGATGGCTATGTCAGTAAGTGGGACTTTACCTCAGAATGGCAAGAAAAGGCCGAGGACTTTGTGAACCGGGGATTTGCCGTCCCCAGCAGACCCAGAAGAATTTTCTGCCCCTGTGCCAGATGCAAGAACCTGAATACACATTCGAAGGATGATGTGAGTACTCACCTGCTCAATTACGGGTTCACACCATCCTACAAGACTTGGACATTCCATGGTGAAAAGTTAGCGAAACGTGCTAGGAGGGAGTCACGGCAGGGTCAGCAGCAGAGTCAGCCAAGGGGAGAATTTGATGCTGGTTTTGATAGGTGCATACAAAACTTTGTGAATGCTAATGCGCCTGAAAGCCCTCATGTAGAGGCGGAGACACCTCAGGAGGCCGAGACAAGTGAGGAGCCGGAGGAAAACACGGCAAAGTACTACGAGACTTTGTTTGCCTCACAGAGACCCCTTCATTCACATACAGATGTTACCCAACTGGATGCCATAGCTCGCTTTTGGCCTTCAAGAGCCACAAGAACTTGACCAGAGAGGACTTTGATGATATGCTTGCCGTTGTTGGCAGCATTCTGCCGAAAGGGCACCTCTTGCCGGAGAACTTCTACTATTCGACCAAACTCCTCCATGACCTTAAGATGTCATATGAGCCGATACACGCTTGTCCGACGTCAGGAGGATGAGGGGACGCACTCGGATTCTGACGAGGAGGAGCATGAGTAGCAGCAGGAGGAGGAGGATGAGGGGTTGGGGTCTTTACCCTACGAGGTTGACACGTCCTTGAGGTGGGCGCCTCCGGAGGATGAGACGCAGTACCTTGAGGAGTTACGCGACCATGGACCCGAGCCTGGTGCCGCGGGAGAAGGCTCCATATCGGCGTGGGGTTTCGAGACTCCCCGACCTACCTTATCCCTATGCGGACAAGGTACTCGTGCCCGCTGGGTCAAGGTACATGATTTGACCCTAAACCATACATTGTAATTTTTATCACATACTGACCTTGTCTTTTCATTTTGCAGTGCCTTTCTATATGAGGATGGGATCAAGCCATATCGTGGCTACTCAAGCATCCTTGGAGCCTTGGTTAGAAAGTATTTTCCTGGGATTGTCACTCTCCCAAATGGTTCAAAGGATGTGGCTTGGACTTGGAAGCATTACCACTATGCCGAAGATCCCGAAAAAAAGTACACCACTATCGCGGAGAAGGTTCAGGTTTTGTTCTGGGTAAGTTTGTTTCGCTTGTCATAATTCAATCGCCTTGAGGATGAAATATACTTGAACTTGTGGCTTTGACCCCCCTTTTTCCCTATGTGCATACTTGTAGAAGTTCTTCGACATGGACAGGACGCGCAAAAGGGAGTGTTTGATGATTGTTCACGAGCTTGCCAAGAGGAAGGTGCAAGACATGCACTACGAGGCACACGTGAACTGTGTCCGCAACTGGTTCGGCGATCGCAAGATTTGGATGAACAAGAGCCAAGCCCGGGAGATGCTCTTCGAGCCGTGGCAGTACCTGCAGGTAGTTGCATTCTTGTTTTATTGATTTCTTGACCTTATTCTATTTTCTATTATACTAATATGTGTGTCTTGTGGATGTAGAACCCTCCTCAGTTCGTGGGTAATGACGAGCGGTGCTTCACGACAATGTTAGCGTGCTGGACACACCCCAATTACCTCCAAAAACACACCGATGCAAAGAAGCGGCGAGAGGAGATGGGGGGTGGATCACACAGCCAAGGCAGCATCCCCCTCGCCATTCTTAGGCAAAAAGAGGTGAGAAAATGCTTTATTTGTTCTTGCTTGTAATTTTATTCTTTACTTCGCCCTTTGGAGTCCCCCTTCACTTAACTTTGTGCTCTTTTGTGCAGAAAATAAAGACAGGTCAAGAGCCATTCGTGTTTGCCGTTTGGAAGAAGACACACACGTTGGACGAGCCTAGGAACGGGAGCCTATGGATGAATGAGGGAGCCAGGCTCCGGGGTGAGAAGTACCCTGAGAAGTACAAGGAGGTGCATGGAGAAGATTCTAACCCTGAGACTGCCCCCTTCGATCCGAGGTCGCCGTGCTGGCGGGAGAAGGCCAGAAGAATGGTCGCCTATGGATCAGTCACGGGTCCGTCGACCCTAAGACTGTTCCATCTATGCGCCAGGTCCGGCGTGGTAGGACGAGCGACCAGCCTGCTATAGAGACCCGCCCACGTCCTTCGGTTGTAGCTCTCGAGCAGTTACGGGTATGTTCTTCCTCGGTCATCTATGTTTTACTACATGTTTTGTGTTGCAATGTTCACCTAATCGTGGCGACGCGACGTAGGAGGAGATGGCCGCTGATAGGGCACGCAGAGAGGCGGCCGAGCAGCGGCAGCAGCAGCTGGAGCAACAGATGGCCCATCAGCAGGGGTTGCTGGAGCAACAGAGGCAGATGATGCGGTGGATGACACAGCAAATGCTTATCAATTCTCAACCAGGGACTCTTCCCACTCCTCCTTTTGCCTTCTCGTGGGTAAGTGATCAAGTGTCTTATTGTCCAATGCTCGCAATTTTCAATCTTGCCTTATTGTCTAATGCTCACAACTTCCAATGCTGCAGATAGACGATGCGATGCCGCCGCCTGGTGGGTCCGCGGGTGGATCGAACAACCAGGCGCCGCCCACTTTCACCGTCAACAATCCGTCGGTCGTCCGGAGGCTGAATCAGAGTCCTCCAGGTTTGTTTTCTTATACTTGTAAAATTTAGCCATGCCATCGCATTTGTACAAATTTTAGCCATGATATGACACTTGTAGAAATTTTAGCCTTGGCATGATACTTATAGAAAATTTAGCAATTCCATGACACTTGTAGGAAATTTAGCCTTGCCATGATACTTATAGCAAATTTAGCAATTCCATGACACTTGTAGGAAATTTAGCCTTGCCATGATACTTATAGCAAATTTAGCAATTCCATGACACTTGTAGATAATTCTATGCCATTGTCAAAATTTTAGCCATGCTATGACACTTGTAGAAATTTTAGCCTTGCCATGACACTTATAGAAATTCTAGCCTTGCCATGGGACTTGTAGATATTCGTGATTTTACTTGTCATATTGATGTAATTTGCTATGAGACTCGTCAAAATCCCATGTTATTGCCATTTCCATCAACTTGCCTAGAAACTTGTACATATTGATGATTTTACTTGTCATATTTATGTACTTGTCTTCAACTTGTAGGATCTCACGATGGAGCATGAGCTTTTAGAGCACTCGGAGTTGATGGTCTTGTGGGTGGCAAGAATAAAGTTGTAATATTTGTATAGTTTAGGGATTGTGCACTTGTTGGTTATGCACTTGTGTAATAAACTTGGTACTGTGTGATATTTGGTAGTGTTTGTGATGATATTATGATCATACTTGTGATATTTTGGTGTTGGTGATGCTTATATTATTGTTGTTCGATGCAATTTGGTGTTGCTGATGATCTGTATGATCATATATATATTCTATGTTTTGAATTGCAGGAAATGAATGGAAACAATTTTTTTTTGAAAAAACATGGCTGCTTTGCCGTGTGTATACACACGGCAAAGTGCCAAATGGTCACTTTGCCGTGTGTATACACACGGCACGTGTAGCCTACCTGTGTGCTGATGAGGTTATACACAGGGTCTTTGTCGTGTGAGCTATGCCAAGGCACACGGCAAAGGATGAACTTTGCCGTGTGTCACCACTGAGAGGCACACGACAAAGGGGAAGACACAGCAAAGGGCAATACACACGACAAACCCTGAACACACGGCAAAAACCAAAGCACACGGCAAAGAACACACACACAGCGAAGGGAAGGTAGGACACACGGCAAAGATCAAAGGCACACGGCACCGATCTGTTGGCTCCGTCAGATGGACGGAACCGTCAACTACTTTAGTGTGCCGTGTGTGTGATCAGAAAACACCTTTGCCGTGTTCCGGGCGTCAAGACACACGGCAAAGGCTCTTTGCCGTCCCGATCGTTGCCGTGTTGCTTTTGCCGTGTGTAAGCACACGGCAAAGGGTTTGCCGTGTTCCGGGGGGCCTTTGCCGTGTGGATACACCCACACGGCAAAGAACCTTTCTCCCGTAGTGCGAGTATGGTTGTGTTCCTGGGATGATGTTTGTTTCTCCATGGGATGATACCCTTTTGTTCAAGATAATTGGTTTTCTGGGAGAAGAGATAAAAGAGGGGGCCAAGAGAGGATTTCTTGTATGTAGTACATGTTTTTTTTCATCCTCCAATTTCTTCTTATGTGATTCCAAGCACAGATCATCTATGGAGTCTTTCGAGTTTTTTGCTGTGCGTCTGGTACTCTGATCCTATTTTTCTGCTTGTTTTCCCTTTAGTTTTGCGTGAGATCTGTTTCTTATATAGTATTTGATTGAAACGAAGCAAGACAGTGGTTGGTGTCAGATGGGCCCCTTTTAAACAGGCCGGACTAGCTAGCTAGCTGGTCGGTGAAGGGGTACACGAAAACGGTTGTGTTCACGCTCTCGTTCCGGGGAAAAAAAGCACGATAGTTGATCTTTTTCGGGATTGGTCAGCCGCCGCACAGAATTGCCCTGTGTGCGGCGCCACCAGTTAGCAAAGTCCAAAAAAGAAAGAACAAAAATAAAACAGTATAGCAAAGTCTAAAAAAGAAAGAACAAAAATAAAACAATATTGTACTCCCTCCGTTTAGAAATATAAGATGTTTTATGTTTGTGAAAAAGATGTATCTAGACACCTTTTAGTGTATAGGTTCAAATGAATCTAGACACTAAAATATGTCTAGATACATCTTCTTCATAAAACTAAAACATCTTATATTTATAAAGGGAGGCTCGAGTTTGCAAATTTATGAAGTTTTGGGAAGTTTAGTGCAATTTTTATTTAAAAATTTTGGTATCCGAAAATGTGCCAGCAAAATGGATATTCTTGTGCAGATGCCTAATTCTAAAGATCCCTTCAACATTTGTAGCAGTGACATATTTCGTACATGTTGTGTAGACGCGTACGGCGTGTAGTAAACCTATATATATGTATCATGTTGCATTCCTCCTAGATAGCCAAAACCTATGTAATTACTTGCATACAAAAACAAGCTTATTATAATATTTACCTGAGCTGCTGCGCTTTCTGATCACCATCAAACTCATGGCAGCTTATCATGATGAGGATGCGTTTGCTTCTACGGACTATATAACAATCTGTTATAGCTCCTGTTTGGTACCTGAGAAATAGAGTATAGAACTGTTAAAATTTGTGTAGTTTTGCAAATAATAATCCAACCAAGGAATGTACTGGTGTGGTTATATGGTATAGTAAAAAGGGGATGGTATGATTTTTAACTTAGCATTTCTAGTAATTCATATTTGAAACAGATAATTAGCTACTTGCTTATTTGTATTCCATTTTAATCTGTTGATGGTGTATGCCGAAGAATCAGACAATTCTTATGGTTTCCTTACATTGTTTAGAATATACTCCATCCGTTTCATAATATAAGATTTTTTAGCTTTTGTGAAACGAATGTATATATCTAGATGGAACCTACACATTCGTTTCACAAAAGCTAAAACATCTTATATTTTAAAAAGGAGGGAGTAGTAATATTTATCCTATGGTTTTTGATCTTTATTCTATGGTTTTGTTGTTTCATTGGGTGTGGAAGTTTACAGGCTATGCTTGTATGCTGGTTTTTGTTGTCGGGCATTGATGGTTCATTTGTTGTGGTAAACAAATATCGAAATAAATGGTTTGCACACATGATATATTGGGCTTGCATGGAATATTCAAATGGCGCAATCTTCCAGATGGGTTATAATGTGGAGCAAGGCAAGAACCTGATACTTATCATGTCTCTATTTGAGAAACTACTAGGACTTTGGCTTAAATTCCACATGAGTGTTATATATTTCCTTGGGGATGTTGCAAAATTGTTGAAAATTACCTATAGATATGGATTTTTGCCATTTTGATATCTCGGAGTTCTTTTAAATGTGAAAACTTGTTGAGTAAACAATGGATGAATGTGGAAGCTAGGGAAGTTCCTAGACTATGGTGTTGGAAAGATAAATTTTGTTGTAGACGTGGTAGATTAGTTCCGGTAAATTCATGTATGAGGAATATGACTGACTATATGATGTCCTTATTTGAGCTAGTAGTAGGGGTGGACAATATACAAGATTTATTTATGGGGAGAATATTTGGGCCAGAAAGTGCTGGTTTAACAAATATCACCAGATCAATCAACCATTTGTTTGCTTGCTAAAATATTAAGGAAGCTTAGGAGAGGTAGATATTTTTGTTGTGGATAAATTTCTTGAATTTGGTTACAGAACCTAGAAAATGGTTCTTGAATTTGGGAAAAGTATTTATAAGGAAATATCTTACTCCCTCCATCCCAAGGCTTAAGGCTTTTTTTTCGAAAAGTCAAGCTACAAAAAATTTGACCAAAGTTTTAGAAAAAACTATCAACAACTATGATATTATATAGATACCATGTGAATATATTTTTCATGATGTATCAAATGGTATGTATTTCATATTGTAAATATTAGTATACTTTTCTACAAACTTGGTCAAACTTTACATAGTTTGACTTTTCAAAAAAGAAAGCCTTAAGCCTTGGAAGGGAGGTAGTACAAATAGAACTACATGACAAGTGGCTCGTCGAGGCTCGCAATGGTTGAAATGATAGTTTGAATTTCGATATTAAAGGTGTTTCCACTCTTAGATGGATGTACAAATCCCTAAATTACAACAAGTTGCTTTTGATGTAAAATTTCTTTGGAAAGTTAAATTGCATCTTAAGTAAGGTTTTCATTTGATTAGGCTAAATCAAGATCACTCTGAATAAGGATAATCCAAAAAAAGGGTAGGAAGGTAAGTCCCGATGTCCATTTTGTTCCTAGGAAGAACTTGTAGAATATTTTGTTCTTGATCATTGGCCAGATATATTCCATCGTGTAATACCCTACTTTTTGGGTTTCCGCTACAAATGTTTAGGAGATAATGGATTGTTGGCTGCCCACTCTTAGTAGAAAGGATATAAATCTGGGTGCAGTTGGCATAGCGGTGATTATGGATAACATGAAAGTATGGAACAAAGCTTGTTTTCCAAAATATAATGCCTATGACCACACTTTTATACATAAAAGCGTGGGATAGTTGGTTCATCAACGCTCGCAACAGTTGAAGCTTTTAGTCGATCGCAAGGTTAGGCTCCCGTAGTTAGGAGGCTAGAGGTATGAGAGAAGTTGTGGCATTGATGGTCATTTGGTGGTGTAGCAAAGAAAATGTGGCGAAGTTGGAAGCTAGATGGAACTTCTTTTTTATCTGAAGAATTGTATTTCGTGAGACTATGATGTTGTTTCGGTTGTATCTCCGGGATTATTTACTTTTATTTGTGGTTAAACATTGTATAAAAAATTTCCTTGAGTTCTCTAGATGATACATAACATAAAAAATCTATGTTAGTAGCCATAGTACATTCCCTTACTTAGGTGCTCATATTTTTTGTCAATGATGCATTTTAGAAAAATAGTCAGCAGGATACCGTTGCTTTGTACCAGGGCGGCACCAGGGGTCTTCCTTGGTATTCAAGTGAATACCAATGGTTTTAAGAAAACGATGAATTTTTTTATAAAATAGCAAAATGAATACCAACCCTTTGAAACCTGGAGCCACCACTTCTTTTTACATGTGAGAAGCTTGCTAGGGTAGCTTAGGAAGAGGTGGAAATCAACATTTATTTTAAAAAATGAAATAGGACAAAGGAACATTTTTATTTTACTTGTGGTAACAAAATGTGCAAGGTGACTATGAATTAGTGGGAAATGGACAGAAAGGGCGATACAACCAAGATCGTAGAGCCAACTGACCATCATTAGAGTAGCCTCTAGCCCTTTTTAGTTCAAACTGATGAAGTAGTGTTTTATTTAAAGAAGTGTGAAATTTTAGTTCATTTGATTGAACTAAGACCAGCCACACTATGGTACCGATTCAATTTGGCAAAGTGTATCGAGAGTTCGGTTCCTATTTTTGCTGCACTGTATTGAATTGACTGTGGGTCCCAGCAGTGTCTCATAAAGAAAGAAGATGAGGAACATGCATGCATGCCTGGACACCGAGGGTCCCAGCGCCCAACGAGGAGACAAAGGTCAAGAAAAGGGTCGTGCCGCTCACCGTCTAGCACGGAGGCGTCGAGACTGACGGCCGTGGAGGCAGATAGTGGCTGCTCGGGACGCCTAGCGCGAAGGAGCCGAAGCGGTAGCGTATCATCCATGGCCAAAGTCTCAATTCCATGGAATATGCCCTCCTCAAGTGAGACAGAGATTCTTCGAAAGAATTAGAAGGGGATGCCGGAGGTCCCACATGGATCCGCCGTCGCAGGTTCGGGAGGATCTCGATCCATTCTTTGGGAAGGATTTTTAGTAGGTGGGCGGAGCTATGGGGATGCCGATGAATCGACACAACATGTGCGGGACGGCCGTGTACATGCAACAAGAGGAATCGAGATAGAATTTTTTTATTTTGCCGGTGGAGATGGACCTGGTTGGTTTTCTCGTGCGTACATGAGCTCATGTCCTTGTTTTTTTTTTAAATGGCAGATATGTAAGTTCATAACCATTGTCAAGCTTTTAATTCACTATGGTACATTATCTGTACACAGCTTATGTCCTATTTAAAAATTAAATCACTTTCTAAACTGTCTATTTCACCTGCTCTACTAAAAACGTCAAAATTGATCCCAATCCTAATATGCAATTATCAAGAGCATGTAAGGTTTGTAACTGCCTCTAGATTAGGGGATGGCACCCGCCTATTCGGGGCCGGGTACGCTCTCCCCATACCCGCCCCGTTTAAGTTTTCGGGTCTTATTTTTTACCAGACCCGCGACCCAACCGGGTTTGGGGCCCTGACGGGTACCCACTAGCGCATGAGACAGGAGTGACGCTGACGCATATGGGAACAAAAAAGATGGGATATTGGGATGGACTTGGTGGAAAGGGACGCATGCGTGCATGTGCTATCTTTAGGACTCTATATTCCATCGTATGCATGTGATGTGTGTTGTCTGCCATGTGGGACATGTGGTTAGGCATAGGATTAATAGAGATATGGTTAAGGCTTGGAGCGGGTCTGCAGGTCTACGGGTATGGGTTTGCCACCCCATACCCGCACCGTTAGACTTGGCGGGTCTAAATTTTTACCAAACCCTCCCTATTTAAGGCGGGTACCCATCGCTTTGCGGGTTTCGGGGCCCCATTGCCATCCCTACTCTTCATAATCCTCTCAACCCAAGTGTTATGGAGTAAATCTTAGTTAATAAGAGATAAGTAGTTAATTTCTTTTTTTAGATGCATACAACCTCAAGTTATGGCTATAATCCTCTCAACCCAAGTAGAATCTTACCTTTTTCCACATACATTAAGTGATAAAAGAATTTTTTTAAACAAAAAGGTGACCTAGGAAATTAATGGACCGTAGCAACGTATGGACCCTCTGCTAGTATATATTCTACAAAAAATTGAGTTCTAGGTGGACTTGTTTTTGTTAGAAACTTTTAGGTTAACTTGGTGACCTTGCACTGGTTCTTAATAATAAAATAGTCTGGTAGAATGAGAAAGCTGCCAACTTTGCTAAAATTTCAAGTATTTTAAGTGGACATTCTGCAAACAAGTCATCTTAGACTAGATTAGAAGCAGAAGGATGTCAAAGCTAGCTAGGCTCTGCAGTGGTGATGAGTGTAGTTACCAGGACGGCCTACGGCTCTGGCGTGGAAGACTTGATTATGTCTCAAAAAAATCTTCACAAAATGACCTATCTCATTCGAGGTTTCTTGGCTTTCGGGTCAAATGACCAATACTATGGCTAGAATCAAGGCATAGTTTGTGATAATGTGCCCATATTATGCATACACATGCATCATGGGATGGCGAACAATGTTGCAGGAGGAAGTTTTCCTTTTCGTCGCACCAAAAAGCCATTTTCTATTTTCCGAACAATATTTAAAAAAAAATGTTTTTGCAACCGGCCGACAGGCTATGCCGACGGCCGCTACGCCGCTCCGCCGAGGGAGATCTTTGCCGAGGAGGCTACGCCGAGGGCAGCCCTCGGCGTACCATACGCCGAGGGTATTTTGGCCTACGCCGACGGCCTTTTGTCCTCGGCATAGCGCGCGCGTCCCGTAGTGATGCTTATTCATAAAATTATTGAAAAATAGAGAAGGAGTTTTGGGTTAATGGGGATTTTCTTGCAAAGTGGAGCGGAGTGCATAGAAACCACGATGGGGATTGAACATGTCAAACTACGACCACCTATCATTTTTTCTGTTGGGCCTGGAGGTATGGGCAAAACAACTAGCAAATCAATCGTATCAAGAGCTTAAAAGAGGAAGAGGAGGATTACACTGTCAAGGTTTCTTAAAGTCCAAACATTATGAACATTTTGAGAACCATATTCAGTAAAGTTAGCAACCGGCCTTATTGCGGGGAAGTTAGCAACTTGCTATCAACAAAAGGTACATACTTACGATCTCTATGCTATTTTTTTGGCTTTCTAGTTAAAACGGAACGCATGCTGCTCTGCTCAGGGGCCTGCCACTAGAAGAATAACACTTTTTTCAGGTTAACACTGTATTGACAGTGGAAGCTGGAACATTTCTAGCATTTGTACTCTGCTTTGAGACCATTTTTTCAGTGAGAATTCAGGTGGGAATTTTCTGCCCGTGGATTTTAGAAAACAAACCAGAGAGTATCTGTTGCTACTAGGCTGGCTGGTTTCCAAGTTTGTTTAGTGCAGAGCTTCTCCCTTTCAATGATACTACATTGTACTCCCGATCGCCTCCTCTCTGAGATGGATAATGTATGGAATTTCTAGCTTAAGAGGCAGTTTCTCAATTCTCTCCTTCCCTGTCAAATTTTATGCAATGAAGTTTTATGTTTGATGAATATCTTCTTTCTACAACATTTGAGTTGCCTTTCAAAAAATAATCGAGTAAAAATAGCGTGAGAAAAAGAGCTCTGGAGCGGGAGCAGAAGTAAGTCTGTCCCTCCACCACTCACTCTGTTTCTGAATTGATATCCTTTTTTAGAGGTTGATGTTGCCTATCTTGTCTCGCTAAGATACCTGTGATTTCTCCTGCAATATATCTTGTACTTCGTCAGCAGTTGCACAATATTCATGTTATGTCTTTGGCAAGCCAGAAATGCATCAAACAAGCTTGGTGCCACTGTTACAGTTGGACTAAGCAATTCCTATATAAGCTCTTTTCATGCATTAGTCTGAAGTTGTCATTTACATCTTAACACATACCTATGCCTGGTATGTATGACTGCCAAATAAAATTTTATTTTGCAGATCATCTGTTAGTTTTTTTTATCTGCAGTGGTAACCACATCAGTACTAGCAGATTGGGCACTTGGATGTTGTGACTGTTAGATATTTTTGCAGTCTTGAGACCAGATTGCTGCAGTGAAGAATTCCAGACCAGGCTTTTTTTACAAAAGTTTCACCATCTGGTTCCTCCCTCCTCCCCGTTCCCCTGTTGAAAAAGAAAAGGAAAAACATGTTGTACAATACGTCTAGAAGTTGTAGCTTTATCTCTTGTTTCAGACTTTTTTTTGGCTTGTGGCGTGTACTATCAACACAACGTCTTCTGTTGTTATTGATCTGCAAAAAAGGAACTTCTCTTAACAAGCTACGACCGACTCAATAAGTACACAATGGACTAAACATATACACTGTTCATTTGCGAGTCTACATCCCAGGATGGATTGGCATATATTCTGGTCTGAATGCGCATATATTATACTTTTTAAAAAGAAAAAAAAAGTGGTCTGGAAGCATATTGTTAGCGGTAGAAGGATGTGCAATATGAGAAGATTGATTCTAGTTTTTCCAACAGCCAAACATTTTTTTATTACATGGCATTTATTAAATTTTATATACACTCGCCGTATTGCTGTTTTTCAGAAATTGCGGTATCCCCGTACCTGTGCCGCCATAGGCCAGAGTTTCTCTGCTAGCTCTAGTGAACCCTTGTAGGAGAGACACACGACCTCCAGAAGGGTCCTCAATTCAGTGTCTTCCATAGACTTGAATCAACGTTTCCAACGTTGCCTGCCTCTCAACGGATTCCATGTAGCGATCTTCAAGGGACCGCATCAGTTGCCTGTGAATTTCGTACTCCCTTTGAAGGCTCTGGTGTTCTTGGGGTGTCTCAATTGGAGGTCCCTCTTTGTACCAAGGATGCTCCTGATGTGTTGGCTGGACCATGTGCTGGTGATGAAAGGAAGTACCATAACAGTTGAATGCTATTGGCATGTGAACTGGAGGAAAATGTGGCTGAGGCCATGCTGGATGCAGATCAAATGGCCACATCATGCTAGTTGCCGACATGCCAGGAGGATAGCATTTGCCAGGATCACCAAGGCATGATGAGATCAAACCAACCCTGTTTCCATGCGCTTTCTTCAGCTTCTCTACGTCTCCGACGCGGAACATAAAAGTCCAGCAAGGACCTAGCGGAAAAGAATCATCGCACGTTACACCATCTCCTCTCTTTTGGTTATAACCAGGGTAATCTTCCTTAGAAAATTCGACTTTCCGGACCATGATAAGACAGGACTCGCAGGCTAGTTTCTTGATACCCCATGCATCGTAAGGAAATCCTTTCTTGTGGCTAATGTGGATTTCACCACAGGGCCGAAGCAGTTGCCGCGCATTTGCCAAAAATCCACGCACCAGCTGCTTATGCGAGCTACATGTCAGAATAACCAAGAAGTTAATGACTAATCAGTTCACATGAAAAATGAGAGTGATTTTCTAATCCATGGATTAACCAATCATTAGTATACATACCTGATGACATGCAGCTGATACTCTTTTCCTTTGAACCCAGCATGAGGAAAATTAAAGACAATGCGATCGAATCGTCTCATCTCCAGATATGGGTGAAGCTTCATCGTTTCTGCATCAACGCCATGCAAAACTGTGGCCCCCAATCTTTTCAGCTCTCTTACATTAGATTCTGCTTTGCCATACTTCCTCGTTAGAGCCTCTGTACAAGAGGATTCCACAAAAAGAATGTAGAGAAAACAGGTAAGTTCATCTAGAAATGGTCGCAAAAATCACAATGACACCACTATCCCTAGCTATATGGTTCAGAATTAAGAGTGAAAAACAAATAAGAAATCAGAAGAGCAAAAACTATATAAATATAACAACTTCACAAAAGAATGTATCAAAAAGAGGTTGTGACCAGGAATTAAATCAAGAATCTTTTTGTGAGTTAGCCTTATGCACTGATATGTTTTCACTGTATTGATGTTCTCACTCGGTATTTAAGGTAGACTTGATGCTAACCGAGTAAAGTGTACCATATCCTTCTTAAACCAGAAGAAGATACAGAGTTCTCTACGAATTCTCAAATTAACACACGGCATTTTAGTATGTACCCTACGCTAGGTTGGTTCCAAGTCCAAAAAAAAATGTAATATCGTCAGCCAATTACTACTACTAATAGTTTGAATACAAAGCGCACATTTGGTCATAACATAAGCATGAAGAAAAAAGGGAAAATATATCGAACCGTAAGAGTCGAGGGATGTCGCGACGAGGTTCCCTCCTGAGCCGAACGCGGTGGCGAGCGCCAGTGAGAAGGAGAAGTCACCGTCTCCAATGACGAGTATGCTTTGCGCCGTGGAGTAGTGCTTTAGCCACTTGATCCCCTCCTTATCCTTGTCCTCCTTGCCATTTCCTTTCACGGTGATTGTTTGCATCCTCTCCAACACCGGGGCATCGACCTTTTGGTCAACGGTCGGGAACACCGGATTCCCTTGCACTGAGACCTCTTCCTTTTCATCGGTGGCGATAAAGGGATCTCCATTGAGAGTGTCCACCGGGCACACCACAATCCCATCTTCCAATGATCCCTTCTCCCCACCCCCGGCTTCTGCGACCACTGGATCCTCTTGCACCCAGACCTCTTCCTTCTCATGGGTGGCCATAACCGGAGCCGCATTGAGAGCATCCACCCGGCACACCACAATCCCATCCTCCAGTGGTCCCTTCTCCCTGCCCCCAACTGCCGCGACCACTGGAACCCCAAGCACCAATGGCTCTACCTCCCCGATGAGAGCGATCACCGCAACACCTTCTGCATCCTTCACTCCCAATGCTTCCAGTGGTTTCTTCGCCGATCGTCGTGGTCGTCGCCTTTTACCCACTGCAACCCCTTCGGCAGTCTTCACTCTAACCTCTTCCTGTCGTGTTGTGGAGATAATCGGAGCCCCATGAAGAGCGTCCACCCGGCACACCACAATCCCATCCTCTAGTGATCCCTTTTCCTCGCCCCCGTCTGCCGGGACCATCGGATCCCCTTGCGCTGAGACCTCTTCCTTCTCATCGGTGGCGATAACTGGAGCCCCATTGAGAGCATCCACCCGGCACAACACAATCCCATCCTCCAGTGGTCCCTTCTCCATGTCCTCAACTTCCGCGACCACCGAAACCCCAAGCACCAATGGCTCGACCTCCCCGGTGAGAGTGTTCACTGCAACCCCTTCTGCATCATTCACTCCCAATGCTTCTAGTGGTTTCTTCACCGATCGTCGTGGTCGCCTCCTTTTACCCACCACAACCCCTTTATCGCTCTTCACTCTGACCTCTTCCTCTCGTGTTGTGGAGATAACCGGAGCCCGATCAAGAGCGTCCACTCGGCACACCACAATCCCATCCTCTAGTGATCCCTTCTCCCTGCCACCGGCTGCCGGGACCACGGGATCCTCTTGCACCGAGACCTCCTCCTTCTCGTCGGTGGCGATAACCGGAGCCCCAGTGAGAGCATCCACTGGGCACACCACAATCCCATCCTCCAGTGGTCCCTTCTCCCTATCTCCAACTTCTGCGACCATCGGAACCCCAAGCACCAATGGCTCTACCTCCCCGACGAGAGTGATCACCGCAACCCCTTCTGCATCCTTCACTCCCAAGGCTTCCAGTGGTTTCTTCGCCAATCATCGTGGTCGCCGCCTTTTCCCCACCGCACCCCCTTCAGCGTTGTTCACTCCGACCTCTTCCTTTAGTGTTGTGGAGATAACCGTAGCCCCATCGAGAGCGTCCACCTGGCATAGTGCAATCCCTTCCTCTAGTGGCACCTTCTCACGGCCCATGAGCACCGGAGCCCCTAGTAGTACCGATGCCTCGACCTTCCTGTCAACATCGGTCACCACAACCCCTTCGTCGTCCTTCACTCCCACCACTTCTACAAGATCCTTCGCTGTTCGATGTGGCCGCCACATTTTCCCCACAGCAACCCCTTTGGTGTTCTTCACTTCCACTGCTTCATGTCGTGTCGTGGCGATAACAGGAGCCTGATCGAGAGAGTCCATCAGGCACATCGCAATCTCATCCTCAAGTGGCCCGCCCTTCTCCACGACCTTTGCGGCCTCGACCACCCCATCAACGGTGATCACAGCAACCCCTTGGGTGTGATTCACTCCCACCGCTTTCAGTGGCGCCTTCACTGGTGGTCGTCGTGGCTGCCACATTTTCCCCACAACAATCCCTCCTCTGGCTGCTTTCTGTCTTGTTGCCCCACCGAGAGTGTCTATCCGACACATGGCAATCCCATCTTCCAATGGCCCCTTCTCCGCCGCGACCATTGGAGCCCCTAGCCCCGACGCCTTGATGACCTCCCCATCATCGACGCCGATCACATCAACCCCTGTTGTGTCTTTCACTCCTACAGCTTTCAATGGCGCCTTCTTCGCCGGTTTCCGTGGCCGCCACACTTTCCCCAAGGCAACCTCTTTGGTGTCCTTCTTCAGTACTGCTCCCACCGATTTGTGTCGTTGTGTCATGGCGATAACAGCCGGAGCTACGTCAAGAGAGTCCATCCGGCACACTGCTGCAGTCCCATGATCCTCAAGTAGTGGCCCTTTGTCCCAGTGGCCCCTTGCCGCTGCGACCACCGGAGCCTCTAGCATCGACGACGCCACAGCGACGCCTCCTTGGGCGTATTTCACTCCCACCGCATTCAGTGGCGCTTTCGCCGGTCGCTGTGGCTGTGGCTGTGGCTGTGGCCGCCACACCTTCCCCACCGCTGTTGTTCTGTCATCAAGAGAGTCCTCCTCCATTAAGCACAGTACTGCAGCAGTTCCATCATCCTCAAGTGACCCTGCGACACCGGATCCCCCAGCACCGACGCTACTAGCGACCACCCGTTTGGCGTCTTCCTTAACTCCCACAGATTTCAGTGGCGCTTTCGCCGGTCGCCGTGGCTGTGGTTGCCGCATGATCTTCCCCACGGGCACGGCAACCCCAACCCCTTGGGGACGATCCTTCACTCCATCCACTTCGAGTGGTGCCTCTGCCGGTCGCCGCCGTGGCCGCCATACTTTCCCCATCCCCCCGCGCCCGACCGCTATGTGCTTGCTTGTGTGAGGCCAACAGAAAGAGTGTGGACCCGGACGGCGAGGGAGCTCGAATTTGCTGCCGTCAATCTAGCTCTATATATAAAATTATAGCCTGGAAAGGAGAGGTTGGATTAATCCATAGCAGCCACTAAGCACAACAAGCGTTACAGGAGGGAGATCATGAAGATGAGATCGAATCACACGGCGGCAAGCAGGGAGATCGATCGACGATGGTACCTGCTGCCTCCTGCGGTGTCGGTCGTGGAGGAGGAGCTCGATCGACCAGACGCCGGCCGGCGTCGGTGTGGAGCTGGAGGATCAGTATGTAGTAGGAGGCCTGGAGTGGAGTGGAGGAAACAGCATCGATCCTTCCAAATTTTCTATAAAAGTTTTAATTATTTAAATTTTTCGAAAGACCCTCTTTCATGCGTTCTTCTTTGTATGAAAGCATAGTAGCTAGTGGAGGACTTTATTCTGGTCCGTTGTCTACTTTTTTTTAAAAAAAGGTCTCGGTCATGACTCATGATGCATACCCACACCGGCCGCTGTCTGCCTGTCCTTTCGGTCTCGGACGTACGTCCAAAGGGCATCTCCACCGCGATCTAAATGATCAAAGTCTGTCCGATCGGGTCTAATAGCACCTTCGCTCGTTACGCGTTTTCGGGCCGAAATTTAGATCTAAATAGCACATTCAATCGTTGGCGTTTCAGGCCAAAATCGTTGGCGCTGGCAGCACATGGTGATAAGGCTATGCAAGAGGTTTATGTCTGTAGTATGGCTCGTTCTGCTCGACCAAATTCACTGGGTCCTTCCCCTCGTCCTCAATAATCATGTTATGCAAGGTCACACAACAATTCATCATTTTCCACATCTGATCTTTCAACCAAGTCATAGCAGGGAGCCCGACAACTGCAAACCTTGGAGCACACCAAATGTCCGCTCCACGTCCTTCCTGCAAGCTTCTTGTTTTTTGGCATACTGAGCATGCTTGGGGATCATTGGGTTTGAGATAGTCTTCACAAATGTTGGTCATCTTGGATAAATGTCATCTGCAAGATAGTATACCTTGTTGTAATGGTGTCCGTTAATCTTAAAGTCCACATGGGAAGCATGACCTTCAACAAGCTTGGAAAAGACATTTGAGGAGTTGAGGACGTTGATGTCGTTGTTCGATCCTTCCATGCCAAAGAAGGAGCCAGATCCAAAGATCATGTGTAGCAACTGTCTCAAGTATCACAGTAGAACCTCCTTTGTGGCCTTTGTACATTTACTGCCATGCAAATGGACAGTTCTTCCCGTGTCAATGCATGCAGTCTATGCTTCCAAGCATCCCAAGAAATCCTCTACTTTCATTCACTACAAGGATCTGAGCAGTGTCTTTAGCAGTGGGTGTTCTCAAGTACTGTTTCCCAAACACTGCAATCACTGCCCTACAGAACCATACAAGCAATCGATGGCGGTTAACGACTACATCACCCACGAGAATCTGCTCTCGTTAACCGTTTTGGATCTTCGAGGGTTAATGCTCTATTGACTCGTTGCTACGATCTAGTAGATAGATCTTGACTTGTGTGTGTTCATGCGATAGATTTTTTTTGTTTTCCATGCGACGAACCCCTACAACCGTCCGACGTCGAGGAGGTGAAGACGACCGATCTAGGAACCTTAGATCTCGCCACCACCCGCTGCCCCGCCGCCTAGGGACCGCTGCCATCAGAGCTCACCGGCCGCCGCCCCCGCCATCAGTCCTATAGATCCGCTGGAGCGCCGCCGCCGTTTCCTGGATCTCAAGCCGTTGCCACCATGGAAGCGACACGCGAGAGGGCTGGGGCCCGCCGTCGCCTCGCTGCTGGGGCTTTGTCCGGCGACTGATCCGACAGCGGCGGAGAGGAGGGGGTGAGCGTGAGGGGGTGGCTGGCCGAGGGCGCGGGTGGCGACCCAGTGGGGCGGTGGCGGTGCCGCCCGGTGTCGGGAGGAGGAGCAAATATTTGTTTCGTGGATGATCTAGTTCATCAACATATACTGTTGGTTTTTCTCCTGCTCATGCATGTACTAACAATTTGGCAGGTAGGCCGAGGATGAGCCCGCGAGAGTAGTCATGTCATTGGTGGGCATAGGACTCCTTTGACAGTGATTAATATGGTGTTGTGGGCGATTGATCGGGTAGCTTTGGTGATTAATCTAATAGTTGTTAGAGACTAATTTAGCCATGAGTGATTAATCTGGTAGCTGTGATTGATTAAAATGGACAGCCTTGAGTGATTAATATCCTAGCTTTGGTGATTAATCTGGTAGCTATTAGTGACTTATTTTGATAGCCATGGGTGATTTATCTGGTAGTTATGACTGATTAATCTGGTAGTTGTGAGTCGTTAAACAGTTAGCTGTGAGTGATTAATCTGGTAGTTGTTAGTGATTAATCTGGTAGTTGTATATAACTAGGACTGATTTAATCTGGTAATTCTACTGATTTTAATCACAACTGATTAATCTGTTAATCTTCGACCGATCCATCTGGGAATTTGGTAAATTCTCTAATGTGTGCAATGTGTGAGCAGTTTTGTAAGTTTCTCAACCTAACATATAATCTGTAGTTTTTGTGCCACTTTTTGGTGCGAAAGTGGTTGACAATTCACGAGTATGGTTGTGTTCCTGGGATGATGTTGTTTCTCCATGGGATGATATACCCTTTTGTTCAAGATAATTGGTTTTCTGGGAGAAGAGATTGCAGGGAGCAAGCTTCTAAGATAAAAGAGGGGGCCAAGCAGTGAGAGGATTTCTTGTATGTACGTAGTACATGTTTTCTTCATCCTCCAATTTCTTCTTATGTGATTCCAAGCACAGATCTGCTTCTTATATATTTGAAAAGAAGCTATACCGTGGTTGGTGTCAGATGGGCTTTTAAACAGGCCGGCCTAGCTAGCTGGTCGGTGAAGGGATACACGCAAGCAAAAAAAAAGCGCGCGCGATAGTTGATCTTTTTCGGGATTGGTCAGCCGCCGCACGGGATTGACCTGTGTGCGGTGCCGCCAGTTAGCAAAGTCCAAAAAAAGAAAGAACAGTATTGTATATGTGTGATCATCATACAAGAATAAAAACACACCGGCCGGATCGGAATAGAAACCGGCCGGTTACCAAGCGTACGTGTCATTTTCAACATTACACACCACTCTTTTTTAGGCAAAACACACATCAGTTGTGGATCATAATAAAACTTGTTGATAGCTCGAAATAAAGACGTGGAGTATATATACACCGCCAGGTCAAGTGCGCGCAGCCCTCGCTCGATTATTGATCCAAGGAAAGAGAACGAACATAGATCCAAGGAAAGAGCCCTTGATCCTTTTCATCCTAACATAGGCATTGACTTATTTCAGAAAATCAAAAGTAAACGTGACGGACATAGGTTCAGCTGGTACATCCAGGTTAACACAAAATAGACACACATATATAGGTGATAGTGCATGGAGGAAGGCAGGCATGTCAAGTGCGCGTAGGGGCACGGTTCCAGCCGAGCCCTCGGTTATGGAGCAGGAACCTGACATGGGTGATGAACTCCCCGCCGGTGCTGAGTTTTTCGGCGTGGAACTTGGAACCTGAGGTGGAACAACATCTCCATCCACACCGACGCGATGAGCTCCCAGGGAGCGCCACCACCTTGCTCTGACCCCCCGTCAGCTGGGTCGCCTAGCAGTATCTGCGCAAGGCTCCACGCTTGGGGTAGAACCGGCCTCATGGCGTCCCTAATTTCCGGCGCAATATCCACGACGTGCCCCTCCACCTTGTCGGAGTGGGAGGGCGTCGCGTCGACGACACGGCGGCTCAAGTCGGCCTCCTCTAGCATCTTCTTGATGGCCTCGATGTCATCCCTTCTCCTCACCTTGTCACCATGACGCGCGAGCATGTGCTTGACCTCCTCCTGGGCCCTGAGGTGCGCCACGTACCCTTCGCTGCTGTCCATTACGCGCTGCCGCATGAGGAGATCCATCAGGTAGTTGGAGACCTCCCGGCTGCGTATCATGCGAGGTTGGGCATGCTGGTTGGCGACGCCCCCAGTGAGAAAGAAGCATATGTCGGTGACGAGGTGCCACGTGAGCACACTCCTGGGGAAGTCCACCTTGTCGATGCTGTCGTACAGCTCCTTGAACCCTTCACGATGACCTCTCAGGGCCAGTAGGATTCCCTGGCCTCGGACATGGCTGAACTGCTGGCACCGGTCTTCGTCGTCCAGCTCGTTGCAGATAAGCTCCTTGGTCTTCTCTGAGATCCACATGGAGCATCGGAAGCCCACCACCCTTGTAAGGATACAACGAGCTTCCTTTTCCATGATGCATCCAGCTATCAGGTTGTATTGCACCCAAATGTTTGACCAGTGTTTCCGTTTGACGTATGGTGACGATTCCATGAGCCTGAAGGGATAGAATATCGCTCGTGTGAACATGTTATCTCCGAGTTTCTCACGCAGGAGGCAGTAAGAAGATATCGTCACCGATAGCATGGAAGACACCTCCAGCGTCACGGCCCCAGCCAGCAGGATGTAGGTGACAAGGATGTCCACACGGCTGTAAACGCTGTCCTTCCTCGCCGTAACGAACAGCAGCAATGCCGTCCAAGTGGTACCCAATGTAAGGAGGTGAAGGACGGTGCTCAGGTACATGTGTTGGTTGTAGTGTATGCTGGCCTTGGTGAATAGGCGATCGTAGATGAGCGAGAGCTGGATCTCACACATCATGTAAGCCCTGGATGAGAACGACCGTTCCTCCCTTCCAGCTTGCCCTGATCCTCCCCTGTCGCGCTGAGATATTTCATGAGTCATTTTAGGTATGGAAGGCAGCATCCATGACGCCACGGGGATGTCAGTCAGCACACCCATGCAACTGGGTAAGCTATCAAAGGCTGCTTGCACGAGGTCGGCATAGTCTTCTTGGAGCCACCATTTCATCCTGCCCATCTCCAACAACGGCACTGGCCGGTTGCCTTTAGGATCATGGGATTTCTTCAAGGCCTCGTACACATCACCCATGTATTTGTCCTTAATCGCCTCCGGTGTGGCCATCTTGAGCGCCCATGTCCTCTCCGCATACTTGATGGTGCCAGAGAGAAACAATAGCACGACAGGAGCCACGAGCTTCTTGTCGCGCCATGACTTGGCCACGACATAGACAGCTAGAACCACCTGGGAGATGAGGCCCAGAAGGTGGCGCTTCCATAGCTCATTGTCCTCCATGGAAAAGGCTGTGGCGTTGTCCTGCCCACCTAGGTGGAGCAGCAGGACCGGTGCCCATAGGAGCACTAGCTGGTGATGGGGATCGTTTGTTTGGAGGCTGAGGTGGGCGAGGACAAACACGGCGACGAAGTCTGCCATTTGGTATGACAGCCACAGTAGGGGACTGATGTTGATGCGCCTCCTTATGGCGCCGTTGAGGAGGATGTTAACCTGCAAGGCGAAACTTACAAGGACCATACATTGCAGCCCCTTCTCGTTCCACAGTTTCTGAGCGTAGGCCAAGCTGCAGGAGGAGTGAGTGTATAAATATATTTTAAAACACAGCCTTATTAATCTGGCAAAATATGTTACAGAGTGAAGAAACTACAACGGCCGATGAAGCATATCACAGACAAAGCAACCAAGGCAAAGGTAAATGTATTATGTATAGTCACAAATTCCATGTCGCGCGTTTCTACATCTTAACATGCAATAAATGAAAGATGATGTTTTGTACAGTAGATTTATAATAATGAGCTCCTTTACTATGTCAAAAAACTAGTCTTTTTGTCATTTAGTATCAGTTAGGTTAGTCATAGTGGGAGTATCATATTAGTAGGATCATGCATATGATAGTAGGATATGATACTACCTCTATAGTGCTTAATATTATCTTGTTGTATCATAGTCGCATGGTATTTAATGATTTTTAGAATCTCAATGCAATTTGATGTATAAGATGTACTCCATCCGTTTCAAAATATAAGATGTTTTAAGTTTGTGAAGAAAATGTATGTAGACTTGTTTTAATATGTAGGTTCATTTATGTTTAGAGTGAATCTAGACACTAAAATAAGTCTAGATACATTTGCTTCACAAAGTTAAAACATCTTATATTTTAAAACGGAGGGAGTATTTAACAATTTTTTTACATGTGCTATGATATCGTATCATATTACAATACTACTAACACCTCTCTAAACGGGTGAGAATGAATGCCTTAGGCCATCCAAGGGGGAGGAGGATTTATGATACCAAATGTGTCCGTTTTTATCCATTTGAAAGAGACAAAATGCTCACTTGTCCGGCCTTGGTGCACCCCATTTGGGAAGACACTTGTATGAGAGAGAGAGAGAGAGAGAGGGTAGGATTCGAGAGGAAGGAGCATGGGCGGTGCTGGGGTATGCCCCTGTATTCACGTGAATACCAAAGAATCTAAGAAAAAAAATCATATTCCATAGAGGGAGCAGTCCACTAAGCTAGCCAGAATCGATCGATTATCAAGGTTGCACCGCACTGCACGTGTATCACGACCAGAGTCGTTCCCCAGTACTCACGCCCAGGGACACCCAGCCGCCACGCAGAGGCGACCTCCACGGCTCCACCAGGCGGCGGCAGGCCGGCAGCCCTCGCCCCTCGGAAGGACGAGCAGCGGCCAGCGGCTACCAGCCTACATTTACGGTATTTACGTATTTATCAAAAAAAAAAAGCTCCTACCAGCCAACATTTACGTATTTGTTATGTTGATTTCGAGACAAATCTGCACCAAAATGGTAATTAATTTGGTGAAACTAATAATATCCTGTAATGTGTTGTGTTTGTAGAAAAATGTTCTCCCAATTACATTACAGATTAGTGTTAGCGATATATTACCATAATGATTTACTTGAATGAATAGACCCACTGATATTAATATGTAGTAGCCACACTTACTATTTTTTCAATCATATGGATAGAAGAACAGAGGCTCGAGTTTGCAAATTTATGAAGTTTTGGAACGTTTAGTGCAATTTTTATTTAAAAATTTTGGTCTCCGAAAATGTGCCAGCAAAATGGATATTCTTGTGTAGATGCCTAATTCTAAAGATCCCTTCAACATTTGTTGCAGTGACATATTTCGTACATGTTGTGTAGCGCGTATGGCTGTTGCAGTGACATATATGTATCATGTTGCATTCGACTGCTAGATAGCCAAAACCTATGTAATTACTTGCATACAAAAACAAGCTTATTATAATATTTACCTGAGCTGCTGCGCTTTCTGATCACCATCAAACTCATGGCAGCTTATCATGATGACGATGCGTTTGCTTCTACGGACTATGTAACAATCTGTTATATAGCTCCTGTTTGGT
Organism: Avena sativa; assembly: GCA_916181665.1. Lineage (NCBI taxonomy): Eukaryota > Viridiplantae > Streptophyta > Magnoliopsida > Poales > Poaceae > Avena > Avena sativa. The sequence continues at coordinate 36,510,812 of OV702300.1, read as the reverse complement.
ACCTGAGAAATAGAGTATAGAACTGTTAAAATTTCTGTAGTTTTGCAAATAATAATCCAACCAAGGAATGTACTGGTGTGGTTATATGGTATAGTAAAAAGGGAATGGTATGATTTTTTAAATTAGCATTTCCAGTAATTCATATTTGAAACAGATAATTAGCTACTTGCTTATTTGTATTCCATTTTAATCTGTTGATGGCGTATGCTGAAGAATCAGACAGTTCTTATGGTGTCCTTACATTGTTTAGAATATACTCCATCCGTTTCATAATATAAGATTTTTTAGCTTTTGTGAAACGAATGTATATATCTAAACATCTTATATTTTAAAACGGAGGGAGTAGTAATATTTATCCTATGGTTTTTTTTAGATCTTTATTCTATGGTTTTGTTGTTTCATTGGATGTGGAAGTTTACAGGCTATGCTTGTATGCTGGTTTTTGTTGTCGGGCATTGATGTTTCATTTGTTGTGGTAAAAAAATATTGAAATAAATGGTTTGCACACATGATATATTGGGCTTGCATGGAATATGCAAACGACACAATATTCCAGATGGGTTATAATGTGGAGCAAGGCAAGAACCTGATACTTATCATGTCTCTATTTGAGAAACTACTAGGACTTCGGCTTAAATTCCACATGAGTGCTATATATTTCCTTGGGGATGCTGCGAAATTGTTGAAAATTACCTATACATATGGATTTTTGCCATTTTGATATCTTGGAGTTCTTTTAAATGTGAAAACTTGTTGAGTAAACAATGGATGAATGTGGAAGCTAGGGAAGTTCCTAGACTATGGTGTTGGAAAGATAAATTTTGTTGTAGACGTGGTAGATTAGTTCCGGTAAATTCATGTATGAGGAATATGCCTGACTATATGATGTCCTCATTTGAGCTAGTAGTAGGGGTGGCCAATACACAAGATTTATTTATGGGGAGAATATTTGGGCCGGAAAGTGCTGGTCTAACAAATATCACCATATCAATCAACCATTTGTTTGCTTGCTATTATATTAAGGAAGCTTAGGAGAGGTAGATATCTTCGTTGTGGATAAATTTCTTGAATTTGGTTTCAGAACCTAGAAAATGGTTCTTGAATTTGGGAAAAAGTATGTAGAAGTAAATATCTTACTCCCTCCAGCCCAAGGCTTAAGGATTTTTCTTTTAAAAGTCAAGCTACAAAAAAATTGACCAAACTTTTAGAAAAAACTATCAACAACTATGATATTGTATAGATACCATGTGAATATATGTTTCATGATGTATCAAATGGTATGTATTTCATATTGTAAATATTAGTATACTTTTCTACAAGTTGGTCAAACTTTACATAGTTTGACTTTTCAAAAAAAGCCTTAAGCCTTGGGAGGGAGGTAGTACAAATAGAACTACATGACAAGTGGCTCATCGAGGCTCGCAATGGTTGAAATGATAGATTATTTTGAAGTTCGATATTAAATGTGTTTCCACTATTAGATGGATGTACAAATACCTAAATTACAACAAGTTGCTTTTGATGTAAAATTTATTTGGAAAGTTAAAATTGCATCTTAAAGTAAGGTTTTCATTTGATTAGGCTAAATCAAGATCACTCTGAATAAGGATAATCCAAAAAAAGGGTAGGAAGGTAAGTCCCGATGTCCATTTTGTTCCTAGGAAGAACTTGTAGAACATTTTGTTCTTTGGTTGATCATTGGCCAGATATATTCCATCGTGTAATACAATACTTTTTGGGTTTCCGCTACAAATGTTTAGGAGATAATGGATAGTTGGCTGCCCACTCTTAGTAGAAAGGATATAAATCTGGGTGTAGTTGGCATAGCGGTGATTATTGGATAATTTGGAAGTAAGGAACAAAGCTTGTTTTCCAAAATATAATGCCTATGACCACACTTTTATACATAAAAGCGCAGGATAGTTGGTTCATCAACGCTCACAACAGTTGAAGCTTTTAGTCGATCGCAAGGTTAAGCTCCCGTAGTCAGGAGGCTAGAGCTATGAGAGAAGTTGTGGCATTGATGGTCATTTGGTGGTGTAGCAAAGAAAATGTTGCGAAGTTGGAAGCTAGATGGAACTTCTTTTTTATCTGAAGAATTGTGTTTCGTGAGACTATGATGTTGTTTCGGTTGTATCTTCGGGCTTATTTATTTTTATTTGTGGTTAAACATTGTATAACAATTTTCCTTGAGTTCTCTAGATGACACATAACATAAAAAATCTACGTTAGTAGCCATAGTACATTCCCTTACTTAGGTGCTCATATTTTTTGTCAATGATGCATTTTAGAAAAATAGTCAGTAGGATACCGTTGCTTTGTATCAGGGCGGTGCCAGGGGTCTTCCTTGGTATTCAAGTGAATACCAATGGTTTTAAGAAAACAATGAATTTTTTAATAAAATAGCTAAATGAATACCAACCCTTTGATACCTGGAGCCACCACTTCTTTTTACATGTGAGAAGCTTGCTAGGGTAGCTTAGGAAGAGGTGGAAATCGACATTTATTTGAAAAAAGGAACATTTTTATTTTACTTGTGGTAACAAAATGTGCAAGGTGACTCCGAATTAGTGGGAAATGGACAGAAAGGGCTATACAACCAAGATCGTAGAGCCAACTGACCATCATTAGAGTATCCTCTAGCCCTTTTTAGTTTAAACTGATGAAGTAGTGTTTTATATAAAGAAGTGTGAAATTTTAGTTCATTTGATTGAACTAAGACCAGCCACACTGTGGTACCGATTCAATTTGACAAAGTGTATCGAGAGTTTGGTTCCTATTTTTGCTGCACTATATTGAATTGGCTGTAGGTCCCAATGTCTCATAAAGAAAGAAGATGAGGAACATGCATGCATGCCTGGACACTGAGGGCCCCAGCGCCTAGCGAGGACAAAGGGTCGTGCCGTTCACCATCCAGCATGGAGGCGTCGAGACAGACGGCCGTGGAGGCAGATAGTGGCTGCTCTGGACGCCTAGCGTGAAGGAGCCGTAGCGCATCATCCATGGCCGAAGTCTCAATTCCATGGAATATGCCCTCCTCAAGTGAGACAGAGATTCTTTGAAAGAATTAGAAGGGGATGCCAAAGGTCCCATGGATCCGCCGTCGCAGCTTTGGGAGGATCCCGATCCATTCTTTGGGAAGGAGTTTTAGCAGTTGGGCGGAGCTATGGGGATGCCGATGAATCGACACAGCATGTGCGGGACGGACGTGTACATGCAACAAGAGGAATCGAGATAGAATTTTTTATTTTGCTGGTGGAGATGGGACCTGGTTGGTTTCCTCGTGCGTACATGAGCTCATGTCCTTGGGTTTTTTTTTCAAGAAATGGCAGATATGTAAGTTTTCAGATATGTAAGTTCATAACCATTGTCAAGCTTTTAATTCACTATGGTATATTATCTGCTACGCAGCTTATGTCCTATTTAAAAATTAAATCACTTTCTAAACTGTCTTCACCTGCTCTACTAAAAACGTAAAAATTGATCCCAATCCTAATATGTAATTATCAAGAGCATGCAAGGTTGTAACTTCCTCTAGATTAGGGGATGGCACCCGTCTATTCGGGGCCAGGTCCGCTCCCCTCATACCCACCCCGTTTAAGTTTTCGGGTCTCATTTCTTATCAGACCCGTGACCTGGCCGGGTTTGGGGCCCTGACAGGTACCCACCAGCGCATGAGACAGGAGCGACGCTGACACATGCGGGAATAAATCGATGGGATATTGGGATGGGGTTGGTTGAAAGGGACGCGTGCGGTTAGGCATAGGATTAATAGAGATATATGATTAAGGCTTAGAGCGGGTTTGCATGTCTATAGGTACGGGTTTGCAACCCCCATACCCGAACCGTTAGACTTGGCGGGTCTAACTTTTTACCAAATCTTCCCTGTTTAAGGCGGGTACCCATCGGGTTTGCAGGTTTCGGGCCCCATTGCCATCCCTACTCTAGATACAATAACATGGGGAACAACACATGTCACCTCCCTCTAGAAAGGGATCTCTCGACCAAACTCTCGTGTAGGATGGTTATGAGGCGAGAGAGAGAATTTTACCGGTATACCTACTGAACTACAATACAAATGAAGATGAACACATCATAATGTTGTATATCTTCAAAGTGTCATGGAGTAAATCTTAGTTAATAAGAGACAAGTAGTTCATGTCTTTCTTTAGATGCATACAACCTCAAGTTATGGCTATAATCGTCTCAACCGAAGTAGAATCTTACCTTTTTCCACATAAATTAAGTGATAAAACAATTGTTTTTAACAAAAAAGTGACATAGGAAATTAATGGACCGTGACCAACGTACGGACACTCTGCTAGTACATATTCTACAAAAAAATTGAGTTCTAGGTGGACTTGATTTTGTTAGAAACTTTTAGGTTAACTTGGTGACCTTGCACTGGGTTCTTAATAATAAAATAGTCTGGTAGAATGAGAAAGCTGCGAACTTTGCTAAAATTTCAAGTATTTTAAGTGGACATTCTGCAAACAAGTCATCTTAGACTAGATTAGAAGCAGAAGGATATCAAAGCTAGCTAGGCTATGCAGTGGTGATGAGTGTAGTTACCACCAGGACGGCCTACGGCTCTGGCGTGGAAGACGGCGCCATCGTCATCGCCGTCGATCAGATCGGTTCAGATGTGCCTGCCGGCCGGCGGGAGTGTAGTTGAGAGGAAGCGAGGTGGTAGTGTTTTTTAGGAAGTGAGGGCATTAGCATGGGCAGCTCCATGGTTATTTTATAGGTGGAGAAGAAGGACCACGTACGAGTACGTACGTAGGGGCCGGCGTTTGAGGCATGTGGGAATAATCCACTTTGCTTGCGGGTTGGAGCAAAGAATGAACATATGAGCGTCGTTAGAGACAAGATTTGTGTGCTAGCTACAACCTGTGTTTGTAAGGACCAGATCAAAGAATGTTCTCGAAGGGAACATATGACTGCTGCGTAATGTTCACTGTTCACGTACTGTTAAGGGCATCTCCTCATGTGGGAGCGGGAACCAGCATTTATGTTCTCGTTCTCTGCGGCGCGGTTTTTGTGGAGCTTCGTCCCGAAGGAACGAAGCTTGTTTCCAAAACATAATGCCTAATGACCATACTTTTATACATAAAAGCATGGGATAGTTGGTTTGTCATGTTTGGAAACAGTTGAAGCTCTTAGTCGATTGCAAGGTTAGGGTCTCGTAGTTAGGAGGCTAGAGCTATGAGAGAAGTTGTGGCATTGATGGTCACATGGTTGTTAGAGTTTGTTTATAATACCGTATGTGTAATCCTATATGTATACAATATGGGATAGATTGTATATGTATTGTGTAATGCTACGTAGAGGGCTTTTACTCTACCATATATAACATGTATCGATCGACCTAGAAGGGCAACGGTCGTTCTCCCAGTTTGAACATGGTATCACGAGCATCCTCTCCCATCTAGCCACCGCCGTCGCTCCCTCACGTGTGACTGCCAGGAAATCATCGGCGCTCTCTCTCGCGCGTCGACAGGAAATCGCCAGGACCAGGACCCTCTCTCGTGCGACACCAGAAAGTCGCCAGGACCAGGACCGTCAGCGCCCTCTCTCTCGCGCGGCCCAGAAAATCGCCAGGACCAGATCGGGATCGGATCTAGCAGCCGCCGTCGCTCCACACCAGGAAATTGTCCCTCACGCACCCAGGAACAGGATCAGATCGGATCAATGATGTCAACCTTTTTAGCAACATCGTCCTCTTCATCCCCTGCAACATCCTCCATTGGTGCACCGCCGACAATGAAGCTCACACGGGAAAACTTCCTCTATTGGCAAACTCAAGCCCTTCCTACACTCCGTGCTGCCCGCGTCATGGGCCTCCTTGAGGGGACCGACAAGGCACCACCGGAACACGTTGAGGTCGAGGATGAGAATCACAAGAAGGTGTTTGTACCTAACCCAGACTATGATGCGTGGATCATCAAGGATCAACATGTAGTCAGCTTTCTTGTCAATTCATTATCTGAGGATGTGCTACCTCATGTCTTCGGCCTTCACCATGCCATTGATGTCTGGAGTGCACTTCATGCCATGTACTCTACACAGTCCAAGTCTAGGGTGTCTACTCTGTGCGGTGCCCTCACAAACACCAAGAAGCTCGACATGACTGCGCAGCAATATGTCACCAAGATGAGAGGTTTTGCGTCTGAACTTGCTGCCGCTGGAAAACCTGTTGATGATGATGAGCTGAAGGATTATATCATGAACGGTCTTGATGGTTCCTTTAATGGTCTTGTTGCTGCCATCAATGCTGTTCCTTCCACCACTCTTAATGATATGTGTGCTCAGTTGCTGGCCTGTGAAAATCGTGCTGCTATGCTCCTATCCACTGGTCAAGCAACTGCAAGTTTTACTTCCTCTGTCAATGCTGCATCTCGTCGTCCCCCTCCTAATTTTGGGGTCGCACCTTCACGCCCACAACCACCATCGCCACCTACATCATACTACCCACACCCTCCATATATGCCACCATATACACCTCCTACACCCTCCTATCCACCACAATACATGCCGCCACAACCCACCTATTATGCACCTCCCATACCGCCATCCTTCCACCAGCCACCACTGTACAACCCCCCAGCCTACTATCCCCCACCTACGTCTTACTAACCAGGTCCCTATATGACTCCCCATATGCGCCCTACCCCTCCTCCCACACGCCCACCACCCCCGCCCCTAGCCCATGCACCACCTCGACAGGACCAGTCGCGCCGGACCAAGGGGGGCCGCGTGGCAAGCGTGACCGTGGTCGCGTTGCAACACCGTTCGAGCAAGGTGTCTTTTGTCAGATATGCAAGAAGGAGGGACACTCAGCTAGGGATTGCTGGTGGCGCTATGGTGATGATGATGAGGACGACACACAGAACCACAACAAAGGTGCATACGGGGTAGACACCAACTGGTACATGGATACAGGCGCCTCTTCCCATGTCACAGGACAACTACAAAGGCTCCAAGTTCATCAAAATTATCAGGAGCGTGATCAAGTTCACAATGCTAGTGGACAAGGTATGGACATTGCTTATATTGGTCATTCAGTTCTGCAAACCCCTCATACTTCTCTTCAGCTTTGTGATATTTTACATGTCCCTAGTGCTTCCATAAACTTGCTCTCTTCTCACAAAATTGCATTAGATAATAATGCTTTTATTGAAATTCACCCATTTTTTCTTGATTAAGGACCAGACAACGCAGCACATCCTGTTTAGAGGTCCGTGTCATGGAGGCTTGTATCCCCTCGTTCCAGTCTCCACAAGTTCATCCAAGCACGCCCTTGTCACAATCAAGCCTTCTTCATCCACATGGCATCGCCGTCTAGGACATCCCTCGTCGTTTATTGTTCAGCAAGTTCTTAGGAAAAATAATCTCTCATATACCCCAGATATAAATTTGTATGTGTGTGATCCTTGCCAGCAGGATAAGAGTCACCAGCTTTCGTATCATGTTTCCCATAGTGTTTCCATAGTTCCTTTGGAAAAAGTTTTCTCGGATGTATGGGGTCCAGCTCCTCTCTCTGTAGGCAAACATTCATACTATGTCAGTTTTATTGATAATTTTAGCAAATTCACTTGGATATATTTGCTTAAAAAGCGTTATGATGTTTATCAAGTGTTTCTTAATTTTCAACAATATGTCAAGCGCAAGTTTAACAGGAAGATAATTACAATGCAGACTTATTGGAGTGGTGAATATGAAAAACTCAATGGTTTCTTCCAAAAAGTGGGCATCACATATCATGTCTAATGTCCCCATGCTCATCAACAAAATGGCTCAGCTGAACGCAAACATCGACATATTGTTGAAGTTGTCCTTGCCTTGCTTGCAAATTCCTCCATGCCTAATATTGGGATGATGCCTTCCTCACCGCTACGTTCCTCATCAATCTTCTGTCTTCAAAGGTTCTAGATTTTCAAACTCCTACAGAGAAACTCCTTCAAATTAAACCAAATTATGAACCTCTTCGTATGTTTGGTTGTCCCTGTTGGCCCAACCTTCGTCCTTATAACAAACACAAACTCTCATATAGGTCAAAATGATGTGTGTTTCTTGGATATAGCCCTCTTCACAAAGGAGTCAAATGTCTTGATGTCACCACTGGTCGAGTCTACATCTCAAGGGACGTCGTGTTTGATGAAAATGTTTTTCCTTTTGCTTCCCTTCATCCTAATGCAGGTCGTCGTCTAAGTGAGGAAATTCTCCTTCTTCCACATGACTCGCCATCTTCAGTGTCTAGTGATAGGGGTGTGCATACTAATGATCACTATTTGCCTATTGTTCCTATTGTTGAGCCTCCACAGGTTGCAGCTGAACACGAAACTACCCAAAATTCTGAGCACAATGCTGAAAACGACACGTCAAATGGTGAACAAGAACAACCCGAGACTACAGGACAACACAGTCCGATTTTTCACGTTGATTCTGCTCCATAATCTGTCTTGGATCAGACGCAGGTGGGGTCTGACACGGCAGGCGCGCTGCAATCACCCGCCCGCCCATACAACTTCGACGTGTCGCCGCCCCCTGTCTCAGACCCTGTGCATTCCCTCCCACACTTGTCCCCCTGCTCTCCTCGTCAACTGAGCATGACGTGGAAGCCCTGCGCGCGGACGCCAGCCCCGCAGCGGACATCAACGCAGCAAGAGACAACAGCGCGGGCCCGCGTGTTGATGATGCCAGCCATGCGGGGGATAACCTAGCCACTGCCACTATTCCAAGCACTGTTTCAGGTGTAGATGATGACAAGGGTGTAGGGGACAGCCCAGATCCTCTGTGGCCACTATGCCAGGATCATCTGCAACAGGTGATACTGTGGCTGCACCATGTACAAGGTTGCAACGAGGTATAAAACAACCAAAAATACATACTGATGGTACAATTAGATGGCTGTTGTTAACATCTACAGGTGAACCTGAAAATTTAAATGATGCACTCAATGATGAGAAGTGGAAGCATGCGATGCAAGATGAATTTGATGCTCTTATTGCAAACAAAACATGGCACCTTGTACCTCCAAGCTCCAACAAAAATATTATTGACTGTGGGTTTACCGTATCAAGAAAAATGTGGATGGCACTGTTGACAGGTACAAGGCTCGTCTTGTTGCAAAAGGTTTTAAACAAAGGTATGACATAGACTATGAGGATACCTTCAGTCCAGTGGTTAAAGCAGCAACTATCAGACTTGTTCTTGCTATATCAGTCTCTCGAGGATGGAACTTATGTCAGCTAGATATCAAGAACGCGTTCTTACATGGTGTTCTGGAAGAGGAAGTGTATATGAAACAACCTCCTGGGTTTAAGTCTTCTGCTATGCCAAATTATATTTGCAAACTTGACAAAGATATCTATGGACTGAAGCAGGCACCTCGAGCTTGGTACTCTCGTCTGAGTTCTAAACTACACACTCTGGGTTTTGTGCCTTCAAAGGCTAATACCTCTTTATTCCTCTTCAACAAGGTAGATGTTCAGATGTTTTTACTTATTTACGTTGATGATATTATTGTGACAAGCTCCTTAGATGCAGCTGTTACAGCCCTTCTCCACAACTTGAGTCATGAGTTTTCCCTCAAGGATCTTGGTGAGCTTCATTATTTCTTGGGTCTTGAAGTTCATAAACAATCGAATGGCTTAATGTTAAATCAGGAAAAATATATAATGGATTTGCTCACACGAGTTGGTATGACCATGTGCACACCATGTCCTACACCATTGTCCAGTACTGATACATTATCTTTACATGATGGTACTCCTCTTGGCTCAGAGGACAGCACACACTATAGGAGTGTTGTAGGTGCTCTGCAATATCTGACACTGACACGACCTGATTTATCCTTCTCTGTTAGCAAGGTGTGTCAGTTTCTTCATGCTCCAACTACTGTTCATTGGACTGCAGGCAAAGGGATCTTGAGGTATATACGTGGTACATGCACAGTTGGTTAACGTTTCAGCAGTCACAATCCACATTGCTCAGTGCCTTCTCAGATGCAGATTGGGCTGGAGATCTAGATGACAAGCGTTCCAGTGGAGGTTTTGCAATTTTATTTGGTCCAAATCTGATTTCTTGGAGTGCCAGGAAGCAACCCACGGTGACACGGTCTAGTACTAAGGCTGAGTATAAGGCTCTTGCAAATGCTACTGCTGAATTGATTTGGGTTGAGTCTCTTGTTCGAGAACTAGGAGTAAGATTACAAGAGAAGCCTTGTTTTTGGTGTGACAACCTTGGTGCAACTTTTCTCTCTGCTAACCCAGTTTTTCATGCTCGCACAAAACATATTGAGATTGATTTCTATTTTGTCCGAGAACGTGTTGCTAATAAGCAACTTGATGTGAGGTTCATCTCTAACAAGGATCAGATTGCAGATGGTTTTACTAAAACTTTGTGTTCAAAGAAGCTTGATGAGTTTAAGCGTAATCTCAACCTTTTCCAAGGTTTAGATTAAGGGGGAGTGTTAGAGTTTGTTTATAATACCCTATGTGTAATCCTATATGTATACAATATGGGATAGATATGGGATAGTCTTCCAATTGTATACGTATTGTGTAATGCTACGTAGAGGGCTTTTACTCTACCATATATAACATGTATTGATCGATCCAGAAGGGCAACGATCGTTCTCCCAGTTTGAACAATGGTGTTGTAGAAAAAAAAGGGTTAGTAGCCACTATACATTCCCTTACTTACGTGCTTATATTTTTCTTCAATGATGCGTTTTATAAAAATAGGCAAGAGGATATCGTTGCTTTGTACATGTGAGAAGCTTACTAGAGTAGCTTAGGATGAGGTGGAAATCATAATTTATTAAAAAATATATATATATGACAAAGGAACATTTTTATTTTATTAGTGGCAACAAAATGCACAAGGTGGCTCCGAATTAGTGGGAAATGGACAGAAAGGGCTATACAAGGTAGATCCAAGAGCGTAGACCGTAGAGGCAAGTGGCCATCGTTAGAGTAGCCTCTTCCCCTTTTCAGTTCAATTAGATGAACTAGTTTTTTTTTAAGAAGTAATGTGATTTTGAAATTTTAGTTCACTTGATTGAGTAAGTAGGGTCACAGGGTACCCTCATAACCACACACATGCATTTCTATGAGAGCGAAACTAGGGAGAACCTGTGTTCTATTGCTACAATGTACCAAAGTGGGACCAAAGCGTGGTACAAGATTGCCTCTGTCACGGCCCCACTTCTACTCGGTGACAACTACATGGCACGAAGAGCGAGTTGAAGGGTTTGATTTATAATTATGCGTCTATCCTTTTCCTCGCAATACAAATTCAAGAAGAAATGAGTTCTAGGTCGACTTCTTTTTTTTTTTAGAAATTTCTAGGTTCTTTTATTTTCTTAATAAAAATAGTGTCGTAGAATGAGAAAGCTGGCAACTTTGCTAAAAGTTCAAGTATTTGAAGTGGAGATTCTGAAACCAAGTCGGGTTAGATTAGATTAGAAGCAGAAGGATACCAAAGCAAGCTAGGCTCCTCAATCGTGAGTAGAGTAGTTACCTGGATGGCCTATTGTTCCGGCGTGGAAGAGGCCATAATTTTATACATAAAAGCATGGGATAGTTGGCTTGTCATGTTTGGAAATAGTTGAAGCTCTTAGTCGATTGCAATGTTAGGGTCTCGTAGTTAGGAGGCTAGAGCTATGAGAGAAGTTGTGGCATTGATGGTCACATGGTGTTGTAGAAAAAAAAAGGTTAGTAGCCACTATACATTCCCTTACTTAGGTGCTCATATTTTTCTTCAATGATGCGTTTTATAAAAATAGGCAAGAGGATATCGTTGCTTTGTACATGTGAGAAGCTTACTAGAGTAGCTTAGGATGAGGTGGAAATCGTAATTTATTAAAAAAAATAAAACATGACAAAGGAACATTTTTATTTTATTAGTGGCAACAAAATGCACAAGGTAGCTCCGAATTAGTGGGAAATGGACATAAAGGTGATAGATCCAAGAGCGTAGACCGTAGATGCAAGTGGCCATCGTTAGAGTAGCCTCTTCCCCTTTTCAGTTCAAATAGATGAACTAGTTTTTTTAAAAGAAGTAATGTGATTTTGAAATTTTAGTTCACTTGATTGAGTAAGTAGGGTCACAGGGTACCCTCATAACCACACACAATTTAGAAGGGGAGAGCTACCTTTGTACAAACTGAATTTTGGTGTCATAACTTTGCTACCAAAAAAGGAAAATGTAGTGCAAATACAATAATACAGACCTATATGTTTACTTAACGTGAGCTTCAAAATATTCACTAAAGTTGGAACCATCAGGGTCACATCAATTGCTGAAAAAGTTATTAGACCCACACAAACGGCCTTTATGCCCGGGCAAAACATTTTAGAAGGTGTAGTTATCTTACATGAGACTATCCATGAACTTCATAGGAAGAAATTGGATGGATTTCTTTTCAAGATTGACTTTGAAAAGGCCTATGACAAGGTTAAATGGCCCTTTTTACAGCAAGCGATGCAAATGAAAGGTTTTGGACAAGATTGGTGTAATATGATTACACGTTTTTTCCAAGGGGGTAGTGTTGGAATTAGGGTCAATGACGATATTGGCCACTATTTCCAAACTAGAAAAGGATTACGACAAGGAGATCCTCTGTCTCCGGTCCTGTTTAATATTGTGGCAGACATGTTAGCTATTCTTATTGCTAGGGCAAAAGAAGTTGGTCAGATTGATGGACTTGTTCCTCATCTAGTCGAGGGAGGTATATCCATTTTGCAATACGCAGACGACACAATTCTTTTCTTGCAACATGATTTTGACAAAGCAGTCAATATGAAATTGATCTTATGTTTATTTGAACAACTGTCTGGTCTAAAAATTAACTTACATAAAAGTGAGATCTTTTTTTTGGAAAGGCAAAGGAGGAAGAAAAGTACTATAAACAGATTTTTGGCTGTGAAAGTGGTTCGCTACCTTTTAGATACCTCGGTATACCAATCCATTATAGAAGACTTCTTAATAGTGAGTGGAGGCTAGTAAAAGACCGCTTTGAACGAAAGTTTGGGTGCTGGCAAGGAAAGTTTTTCTCATACGGAGACAAGCTTATTATTATCAATTCTGTACTCACTAGTTTACCGATGTTCATGTTATCCTTCCTTGAGATACCTAAAGGGGTTAGGAAGAGATTGGATTTTTATCGCTCTCGCTTTTTTTGGCAGAATGATGAAAACAAAAAGAAGTATCGGTTAACAAAGCGGAATATTATTTTTCGTCCCAAGGACCAGGGAGGTCTTGGGGTAGAGGTGTTGGAACTTAAAAATAAATGTTTGCTCAGCAAATGGCTTCTCAAACTTTTAAATAAAGAGGGCATGTGGCAAGAGCTGCTACGCAATAAATACCTTAAGAATAAAATGCTTTCCCAAGTAAAGGTAAAACCCACATATTCTTCTTTTTGGAAAGGGCTTATGAGAATCAAGGATGAATTCTTTTAAAAAGGATCTTTTGTTGTTGGGAACGGGTTAAGAACCCGATTCTGGGAGGATAGTTGGCTAGGTGATACGCCACTGGAGCAACAATATCCCTCTCTCTATAACTGTTACAATTGCGACAAGTAAATAACGAAGAACGAAATCACAGCAAGGGGACACAGATTTAACGTGGAAAAACCTCTCCAATAAAGAGAGGAAAAAACCACGGGCGCCAGCCAGCGAAACTTCACTATATCGAGGAGTGTTTACAAATGTCGGGGATTTCACAGATGCAACTCATCCCAACCGGCGGCTTACAAGGGGTTTATATCAGTGGAAACCTAGGTCTTCGACGATCCGTACCGTACCGCGGGGGCTGTCGCCCCCACACCCCCCACAGGCGTCCCCGTTGGGCACGGAGTGGGCCAACTTCAGACTCGTTACACTCGGCCCAAGCCTCTGGCGACGGGCCTCGCTCCACTCGTCAGAAGTTGGCCTATACTTTATAGAATTTGGATCAACATATAACAATAACTTTGTGCCGCGGAAAAACGTTTCAGTTGCACAAGTTTTAGCCAACACACCTATAAATATCGAGTTCCGAAGATCGTTGATAGGAAATACATGGGATAGATGGTTACATTTAGTTCAACGTTTGATGGGAGTTAGCCTCTCGAACGAACATGACTATTTTAAATGGAAATTGACTGCATCTGGTTCTTTTACGGTCAAATCAATGTATGTAAATTTGTTGAATGTGACTACTCCTTTCCCGCGACGATACTTATGGAAACTAAAGGTACCACTAAAAATTAAGATTTTTATGTGGTTTCTTTACAAAAAGGTTTTACTAACAAAAAATAATTTAGCTAAGCGAAAATGGAATGGTCGTATGAAATGTGTTTTCCGTGATTCGCCAGAATCCATACATCACTTGTTTATCGCTTGTCCCTTTTCTCGTCTTGTTTGGAGAATTGTTGAGTTCACTTTTAACCTGCCACCTCCGGCCAACATAACAAACATGTTCGGAAATTGGCTTAATGGGATGGGAAAGAATGATAAAGCTAAAATCGGTATTGGCATTTGTGCATTGCTATGGTCTTTATGGAATGCGAGGAACGACCTCGTTTTTAACATATTTGGCACTATCAATTTCTTGCAGGTTATTGGAAGAGCTACACATTTGATTCATATGTGGTCCTATCTTCTACCAGAGGACCAGCGGCCACCTATGGATATTGGATGCATTCAGTTGGAGACGGTCGCTTTGGCTTTCTACAATCAGGCTGGGTGGCGGCATGCTAAAAGGATAGATGTTGCTTAAGTGTGTGCTCTTTTTCTGGTTTAGGTGGCTAATTTTTTTAGCCACTTTAAGTGATCCATGAGTTTGTAATTCCAGATTTTGTACTCTTATGATTTGAGACTTTTTAAACGCTACAATAAAAGGCTGTGTGCATCAATTGATGCAGAGGCCGGGGTATACCCTATTTCGGAAAAAAACATGCATTTCTATGAGAGTGAAACTAGGGAGAACTTGTGTTCTATTGCTGCAATGTACCAAAGTGGGACCAAAGCGCGGTACAAGATTGCCTCTGTCATGGCCCCACTCTTACTCGGTGACAACTACATGGCATGAACAGAGGCTTGAAGGGTTTTATTTATAATACAAATTCTAGAAGAAATGAATTCTAGGTGGACTTGTTTTTTAGAAAGTTGTAGGTTGACATAACTTGGTGACCTTGCTCTTTTGTTTCTTAATAAAAATAGTGTGGTAGAATGACAAAGCTGACAACTTTGCTAAAAGTTCAAGTATTTGAAGTGGGCATTCTGAAAGCAAGTCAGATTAGATTGGATTAGAAGCAGAAGGATACCAAAGCAAGCTAGGCTCCTCAATCGTGAGTAGAGTAGTCACCTGGATGGCCTATTGTTCCGGCGTGGAAGAGGCCATCATCATCATCAATCAGATCAGGTGAGATGTGGCTGCCGGCGGGAATAATGTATTTGGGAGGAAGCAGCGAGGTGGTAGTGTTTTCACGCCTGAGGTGGATCCATGGTTCTTTTATAGGTGGAGAAGAAGGACCATGGTACGTACGTTTGACGGTTTGAGGCATGTGGGAACAATCCACTTTGCTTGTGGGTTGGAGCAAAGAATATATATGGAAGGAATAAAGTGGCCTGCCAGAAAAAAAAAAGGGGGGGGGGGGGGGGAACATATGAGCGTTAGAGAAGGGACAAGATTTGTGTGCTAGCTACAACCTGTGTTTGTGAGAACTGGAGCAAAGAATGTTCTCGAACGGAACAATATATGACTGCTGCGTAGTGTTCACGTACAGCAGTTAAGGGCATCGATCTCCTCATGTGCGAGCGATTCCGGCTCCCTTGTGGCTCATGTTTGTGAGAACTTCAATAAAATTCTGTGATTATTCTGGAAACCGCGACTAGCTGAGGACAGCACGGGCACGCGGCAAAATTTGCGTTTGTCCCCAGCAGGACCGTCTCTAGAAATTGGAGAGGCTCCCTTGCAAAATGTAAACCTAAAATAAAAAATACTAAATAATCTAGTTTAATTGCATAAGTTTAGTAGCTTCTACATTTGCAGCGAATCAATAAACAAACCATTTCATGTTTTAAAACTAAAAATCATGTTTAGGCTCATGTAAACAAATGTATTCCTAATTTATAATAAACTGAATTGTTCAATAAGTTCTAGGCTTATATTAGCTAAGACACAAATCTATCTATTATCTACTAAAAGCAATATAAGGGTGTTTTTTCAAGGCACCAGGTTCACCCACATCATCCAAATTATATTGATGGAAATTTATGGCTATGATTAAATAAAAAATCATTAGTTACTTAATCTATTTGACACGACTCGTGTCTCTTACAAAACAACTGTACCATATAAGACAAATAAGACGTGAGGAAATTATAAGTGACACACGTTTTTCCTTTGGACTCTAGATGTAATCTGTTATTGACAAGACTATAATAAAGTTGGGTATGTATAGCTTGCCGGTACCACATAATAAGACATATAAGACATATAAGTCATACGTTTCTCCTTTGAAGTTCGGTTGAAAAAAACTGAATCATCAAATCTGTAATTTATTGTTCAGATTTACGTGCATGAACAACTCCAAATATGATTGGCAGTCTTTGTGTTGAACTACTACATGTCGTTTCATATATATGGCCATGTGCAGTACACTAGAAATAACGTGTCAAGTTTCTAATAGAAAATAAAAATTTAAAAACATGTCAAGAAAAAACAAGATAATTGTTGATGCTATCCATCTGTTTTCGGAAGGCTTCAGATTTCGTAGTAGTTTTTTTAGTCTACATACAACGATACGAGCTGTTGTGTTGCAGATTCTGTCCAAGAACTCTATCAGAAATATTGCAGATTGGCCAGGTTCACTCCAGAAGCCTTAGGAACTTGATATTGCACTATTAGGAAAACAACTATCTGTGTCGTACAGGTTTTAAACTTCCGTGGCGCATATCAGATGCGCCACTGATACCACATCACTAAATTATAATTCTGTACATGTTGATATGCGTCACAGAATTCTCAAACTTCTATGGCGCATCTTGGGTCATGCGCCATAGAAATGGATTCAGTGATGCATTTCTGGATATTCGCCATAGAAAACAGACGCGCCACAGGAAGTTAGTTGCATGCGCCACATAGTATTATACAGGTATTCGGAAAAAGCAGTACTGATACAAAATTAGATATATTACATGATTTATACGGAGCAGTAGAAACAGTACGTTTCATATAGTATATGAAAACAAACATAAGACAAACACACGAATATAGTGTCATCACATTACTCAGAGCCCGATCGAGATACACAAGTGTTCATCATCTTATATTACAGGTGACAACTGGCGAATTATTACACAAGTATTGGTACAAAGTTCATCATCTCACATTACAAATAAAGTGGTCACCGTGTACACTAGGATCAAATAGAATACAGATGTGATGACGGTGAGTAAGAGCAGGAGCACGAGCAATATCTTGTTCTCCTTCCACAGGTGGTTCCTCCACTTGGCTACCGTCTCCTCTCTAGTCGTGTATCATTTGTATCTGTTGCCACAAAACTTGTTCAACTGTTTCTGACAGTTCTCCCACTCATCTTTGACTCCTGAACCCAACCCTTATACACCACGTACCACTTCATCATCTCTATAGACAAGGCATATTAGTAAATCATGCAACGGAAAGAACTAAAGAGTTCACATGCATATATGTTCACAAAAGTTAAAGAAAAAGATTCATAAACATAAAAGATAGCATCTTGATCACAATCATAGACGTTCAACGACAACGACCACAATAATAAATTTTATGACATATGCCCACAGTAGTAAAGTTTGTGACATAACACTACATGCATCCATCTATGCACACACTTGATAATGCTAGGCGCACACAACAATCATGAAGAAATGTTCTCGCATGGCTTTGGGAACGGAGGCGCTCCGCACCTAGAACTACCCCTGTCCACTGGGCTATACCGAATGCCCCCGACTAGAGGCTGATCGCCGGAGGCGTGCCTGTCCCTCTTCTGCCTCAAGGTCGTCCACTGTGAGGCCATCACGAACTAGTACTACTTTGAGCTCACACCGGAGCAGTGGATGGATCTTCGATGGGATCCTGACAACACCGCTACCTACGATGCCTTCTTCGCTAATCAGCGGGAGAAGGGGCTCGTTAGGAATGAGGGTGACAGACCGCCTCATGTGAACAAGAATGAGGACGTATGGCGTCTATGGTGGGTGTGCTGGACTCTCGTGGGTGTGATGCGCAACATCGCCGAGGGGGGGCCACCCCGCCTACGGTACCAGTTTTATCTACCGCAACATAACTAGAGAAAGGGTGAGAGGAGCCGCGTGTGTGGTGTCGTCGTCATCTAGAACCTCTCGCCTCTACGCAGTCACCTTCGCCTCGCGCATCCCAGGGCTCTATTTGGTAGGTACCAGCCATGTGTGCGAAGCGAGGACGATGATGAAGACAACAACAATGACGAAGACGTCTACTGTAGCATGTAGGACTAGGAAACAATACGACTATTTTGATGTGTGTGTAGGGTGGGTGGGCGGAGCATGGTGTGATGGAGTATAGAACCTGATGTTCCACTGCATTCCCGGCATATATACAACCCCCCCGCCGACTGAGATTGCAGATTGCAACACAATAGTAGCTAGCTAGTTGGGAATCGGTATCATATGTAATTGGTTCATTCGATCACGAAGTCATCGCATAAATATGTGGGAGCCATAATGGATTTCCAGATCCCACTATTGATTATTGATCGGAGAGTTGTCTCGATCATGTCTGCATAATTCACGAACCGTAGAAAGACACACTTAAGGATTTGATGTTGTTTAAAGTAGATATGGAATGTGATTTGGAGACCGAATGTTGTTCGAAGTCTCGGATTGGATCCAGGACATCACGAGGAGATCACGAATGGTCTGGATAATAAGATTTATATAAGGAAAGTCAATTTCCGGGGTTCGGAAATGTTTTCTATGTTTTGACCGGTAGCTTCTAGAATGTTCTAGAAGGTCCACCACCTTGGGAGTGGTCACTTGGGATGTGGCATGCCCTAGGGGCTGGTCACACCAAACCTAAAGGGCCAATTCAGCCAATACTAGTAAAAGGGTCAAATCCTAGTTTGAATAGTCAAACTCTAGTTTTGGGTAAGAAGGAAGACTTGTTGGAAAAGGTTTCAAGCTTTTCCCTTGTAGGCCGAGTTGGGGGGGACACGGCCTGGGCTAGGAACCCTTGGTCGGCCGCCCCCCCACCTATATAAGGAGGGGTGGGGTGCCCCCTTGTAACCCTTGAACCTTGGCGCCTAACCCTAGCCGCTGCCCCTCTTCTTTCTCGTCCACCGTCCTGCTCCGGCTTAGGCGAAGCCCTGCAGAAAGCTCTCCTCCTCCACCACAGCCACCACACCGTCGTGCTGATGGGATTCCGAGGAGATCTACTACCTCCACTGCCTGCTGTAACAATGGAGAGGAAGGTCTTCATCGACTATCGTACGTCTGGCCGACTACGAAAGCACTGCCGGAACGTGGCGCCGGAAGGAT
This sequence comes from Avena sativa, assembly GCA_916181665.1. Taxonomy (NCBI): domain Eukaryota; kingdom Viridiplantae; phylum Streptophyta; class Magnoliopsida; order Poales; family Poaceae; genus Avena; species Avena sativa. The sequence continues at coordinate 36,491,262 of OV702300.1, read as the reverse complement.
CGTCTAAACGATCTTGAAATCAGCAAGTGATCGACTACATTAACCATAAGAATCCGATCTCGTTAAAATCCTTGGGTCTGTGAGGATTAGTTCTCTATAATCTCATTGCACCGATCTTGTAGATTAGTTCTTGGATTTTCCATAGATTGGATCTTGGTTTTATGCGTTCTTGCGGTAGAATTTTTTTGTTTTCCATGCAATAAACCCTACAGATTTGAGGGGCCGCGACAGGCAAGTAGATGGAGCTCGTATTGGTTGCAACACCGATGTCGCCCATCTTAGGGGAGAAGTGAATTTGTTAGAATGGCGTTGAAGGTTAGCTCTCTTCGTAGTGCGCCGAGTAGGTCAGTGAGTTCGTGTTGCCTTGTGTGCCTCCAGGGGCGGCGTGGTACATGTGACGACCGTCAGAGACGCCAAGGCTGAGGCTGGGCATCATAGCCGAAGTTTCCACTTCTGCAACAGCCGCCAGTGATGCATAATTGCTCCTCTCATGGTCCAAAGTCGCATACTTGACCTTGGCGACCTCGTACTCCCACTCCTCCATAGTCATGGTCACCGGTTGCTCAATCAACACCGCCTTCTTCTTTGGTGGCATACTAGCAGCGAGGTGGGGAAGCCGACGAGATATGCGAGAGTGTGGAAAGGCGGAAAATGGAACGCTGGGAGAAGAAGCTGGAGTGGAGGGGTGGGAGCGCCGGTGGAGAAGATATATATAGAGGGATATTGTGTGGGAATAGAGGTAGAATTGGATGGAAAACGAATTTTTTCGTCTCTGCGGTTGCTAGATAGGTCTCATGGCCAAAATCAAATGTGGCGCTCCCAAAACGGTTCTTTCCCGTAGAGGGTAGCATAGGTGCCCCCGCTATTGTATTTGGCTTCAAGAATCGGCAGTAGGTTTTGGGGTGTACCATTGTGAGCCAAAATTTGGGCCAGCGCCCGATAGGCCTATTGGGCGCCATATTGGGAGCGCTAGTGGAGATGAGCAACTCCATTAGGGGGCCCTAAAGCTCTCCCAAACAGCTATTGGGGGTGTCGGCGCCCAAAATCGCGCCCAACTGCCCCCAAATTCCAATTTGGCGCTCGCGTGGCCCATTTTGTAATCTGGCGCCCCAAGCCGAACCCAACCCACAGGTGGGCTAGACGGGGCACCGGATTGACGAGAAAATACGCGAGCCCTTCCTGGTAGTGAGAGATACATGCCACGTCTCTAGAGCCTTCCCGATTAGGCGACGCGTCCCATCAACGTGCCACGCGGTGGCGAGCCCGTTTGCTCCTGACCTTTCCACTGCTCCCCGCCCTTTTCCACTGCTTCCCACCCCGTTTGTCCTGCTATATGTAGGGATGGCGGCCATTGCCATCGACATATCTACAATCTTATCGAGCTCTCACCATGGCCACTCCTCACTTGGCCTATCTCACCGAAGAGGAGATGGAGGCACTCCGCACCTAGAACTACCCCTGTCCACGGGCTATACCGAATGCCCTTGACTATAGGCTGATCACCGGAGGCGTGCCGGTCCCTCTTGTGCCTCAAGGCGCCATCCACTAGGAGGACATCACGAACCATTACTATCTCGAGTTCACGGCGGAGCAGCGGATGGATCTCGGATGGGATCCTGACAACACCGCTACCTAGGATGCCTTCTTCGTCAATCAGTGGGAGAGATAGCTCGCTATGAGGGTGAGAGCCCGCCTCATGTTAACTAGAATGAGAACGGCTGGCGGCTATGGTGGGTGTGTTGGACTCTCGTGGGTGTGATGCACAACATCACCGAGGGGGTTCACCTCCTCCTGCGGTACCCGCACTTTTGGCTACTGCCGCAGAATCAGAGAAAGGGCGAGAGGAGCCGCGAGTGTGGCGTCGATGTCATTCGGGACCTCTCGCCTCTACATGGTCACCTTCGCCTCGCG